>LOND01005028.1:12354-23590 GCA_014220965.1 Paragonimus kellicotti
TTCTGGTTTGCATTGCGGTAGACGTCTGAACTAACAGCCGAGACCGGGCTAGTACATCGTTCTGATGACACATCAGTGTGCTGGTATTGTTCTGTAATTCCGTAACTACAGTTTTCTTTCTTTTCTTTCTTTTCCGCAAAACTTACTTAAACAGTATTCAACGTTGTATTCTAATATAGCTTGTTCGCAAAAAGTGATTACTAGCGGTCGAACACGGATGAATCTAATGCTAACGGATGTCGTGAACGCGAAATACATATTTGTTGTTTCAGTACAAAATGTATGGAGCAGATACGGAAACAGTAATTATCGCAGCTAACGAAGAATGTCCGTTTCGTGACAGATCAGTAAACATCTGTTACTGACCACGGTTAATGAAGAGGCGAACTGAATCCGCTGGTTTATTATCTCATATAATCAATGTTGAACTAGACATATGTATAGATTAATTTGCCATTGTAGGGTGAGGATATTTTAGTTCCAGTCAGAAAGTGATTTGTAGTTGCGTGTTGACGGATCTATATCACCAACAAGACTGTGCCAATCAAGAAAACAATGCAACCATTGACCACTGTTAGGACGGACTGAGTCAACTGGAGTACCGATTAAAGTGTATGTACGGCAACCGTTAGAATTTGCTGATGTTAGTACATCGGCCATACATTGAATTACGGTTTTCTATTCTCTACCGTTGTTGGTGAATTCAGAGTCCAATATCGACCCGACACTCGAAAGCAAGTGAATATGGTTGAATAAACCATGTCACGTGCATAGAGAGCTGAACTCGTACAAACTTCACTGCATAACCTATCAATAGTCTTGTTAAAACATATTAAGTTTACAAGTATCTGCGAGCATCCTCCTCTCCTCTACATAGTCTCCGATGATAGTTGACCTTCTAAACCTATTCTCCAAATCAGTCTCCTGTTGTGTTATCTGACGATCTGTTTCTCAACCTGTCTCATGTTTATCTCTGTCATCAAGTTTGCATTGTATAGCAGTGCTCGTATGCGAGAGATACATTAGTATGCATCACAACTTACGCGCTGTTGTTACGGCCTTTCTTTGCAAGAATATTCTGTGAATCACTGTCTCAACAATCATTTGTATCCATTGACACAGTCAACTTCATTAATCTCATCACCGCCCTGCATACAGTGCTTGCACGCTGATCGGGTATAGCGGCTGCTTCGATCCATCTTGTGAAATGTTCCGTCATGACTATGATGTACTGATTCCCGGAAGTGGTTACTGGAAAGGGGCCCATCACATCCACCGACCATAGTTCCCCAATTTCACTGACCGGAATTGGTTGTGTGGGATACTGACCGGGGCAGTTACTGCTCTTCAGTAGCTGACATTGCTGGCACGCCCGCACATAACTGTTGACATCATCCTTCATTCCAGGCCAGTATGCCCTTTGCTTCAACATTTCGTAAGTTCGGTGACATCCCGTATGAGCCAGCTGATGACATTCCTTCACAATCGTCTCTCTCAATTCCGTCGGTATAACAGGCACGCTTATTCCCTCCCGCAGTTGACGCATTAAAATTCCGGCACTATTCAACCGCAACTCTGACCAGTGCATTCTGAAAGCTTTTACCTCCGGATTCCTCTCGTCTTCTGGCAGTTGTTCTCCCAACAAAAGGTGGTCAATCACTGAGCGGATAGCCGTATCCATCCTCTGTGCCGTTTGTAGCTTTCCGGGATCGCTCTCCAGTTCGATGCTATTAACTCCAATCATGTCCTTTTGAACTTCATCCATGTGTTGCGTTCGGGACAGCAAGTCTGGAACGTAATTCTCTCTTCCAGCTACATGGCGAATTGCGAAGTCGTACTCCTGTAGTCGCAACGCCCAACGAGCTAGCTTTCCTCGGGGGTCCTTCGCCGATTTAATCCATTCCAACGGTTTCTGGAAACGTCGGTCGAGCAAGTACGGCCTCCATTTTTCCAAGGCCCATACGATCGCTAAACACTCCTTCTCTGTCGTTGAGTAGTTTCGTTCGGCAGGAGTTAATACCCGACTGGCATATTCCACCACACCGCCTCCTGCTTCAGTACAGCCCCGATTCCTACATCGCTCGCATCCGTTGCGACAACGAAGCTCTGTCCGGCCATTGGCAATTTCAGGGTCAGCTGTCCCTTCTTCATCAGTTGTTGGATCTCATTAAACGCTTGATTGGCTTCTTCTGTCCAGTGAAATTGACAATTCTTCTTCAGGATTTCGTATAATGGACTGGCGAGTTCATTGAAGTTTTTAATGAAACGGCTGTAGAACCCGACGCGACCGAGAAACTGTCGCAACGTCCTCTTCGATGTTGGCACCGGAATGGCCTCGATCGCGAGCAGTTTCTCGGGCAAAGGTTGAACCTCACCCTGCCCGACCTTGTGACCGATTAGTACTACCGCCAGTTTTGACTTTGGACTGTTGATCCGTAGGCCGGCTTGTTCAATCTTCTGCAACACAGCTGAAACGTGTGCTGTATGTTCCGACTCATCGCGCTGTAGATGACAGTATTGTTCAATCCGTCAAGCACCTTCAGCATCAGCCGCCTGAACGTGAACGGGGCCCTGACAGTCCGAACGGCATACGTTTGAAGCGGTATTGCTTTTCTCCCACTGTGAACGCCGTTTTATCTCGGTCCGATTGCTTGATTGGAACCTGCCAATATCCAGACCGCAGGTCTAACACTGTAAATATCCTGGCGTTCTGTAGCTTATCGAAAATCTCTGCCACCGCTGGGACTGCTACGACTTTATTGACCGTAATCTCATTGAGCCGTCTGAAGTCGACACAAAATCGAAATTTACCATTGGGCTTCCTAACCAACAAGACGGGGGAATTGAACGGGCTATCAGCTTCCTCAATGATTTCCTCCTTCAGCATGTCCTTCACTTGTCGTTCAATTTCCGGCTGTAGGTGTACAGGAGTTCTTCTGGGGCCGAATGGTCGAAATCGGTCTGGCTTGATGGAGATTTCGTGTTCAATCCAGTCACAATAGCCATATGGATCCTGATCCGTAGTGAAAAGTTTTCGGAACTTGCGTATCACTTCATTCAACGACCGGTTGTCACAGGTTGGTATTGCTCTGTTCGCTTCAAGTTGTCCAAGTTGGGGTCTGCGTTTTCTCACCAATGGAACCACACCATACTTCGTTACGAGTTTATCATGCTTCAAATCGAATCATGGCCTCAGCGCGGTCAAGAAAATCCGCTCCCAATATGGTCTGACGAATGAGATGACCTGTCTTTCCAAACCTCCTCCGCACTAATTCCAATCAGGTGGCTGAAAATACATCTGTACATTGGGTTGGGGACACATGACTAGTTTCCTCAGTGATCGTGTTGCCTTGAAAGTGCAAGGTAGTTGCGTTTTGACACTCGCCATATTGGATCGCTTTGGAAAATGTTCCTCTTGTGAAACCGATGATGCACAGACCGAATTAGAACCACCAATGACGATTTTTGTGACATATATTAGTTCACTATGCACTGCAGACGATCTGATGCATGTGAAAAAGATGCATATCACTTCGCTGTTGGTCTGCCATAGGTTGCAATCAGGATATTTAAGCATCTGTACGAACGGACTGGAGCGGTTCCGGCCAATCGTGCAAACAAACCGTCTGCCAGTATCTCAATGTTCCGGGTAATCTATGATTATGCAGATACTGGAGAAAAGACAATTCAAAACTGGAGGCACCTCGAAGCAAACTGGAACGTCAACAGCAAGATCTGTCTACCAACAATCAGTGCTTCTATCGACGACCGATGGACGGTGTTGTTGTTCTAGTAATAGTTTGAGTGCAGGCTAACCTGCTGTCCTTCACTTGTTCAGTCGAACCACATTCCGCCGGCACGTTTGTTATCCACACTGTTGTACGTGAGTCTCCTGGCTTATCTATTTTCTAATCATTTTCCTGTTTATGCCTATTCGTATTATACACCTTAATACTCAACTGTGTACCCTTCTTTTGTTATATGTAGTTAGTGTTAGGCCGTAGTTATTTATCTATAGCCCACACACTTCACTACGTAACAGAACTGATTGCTGACTGGTACGAATGTAGCAGATGGTCAGATATGACAGAGCATAGGTAAATTGTTAGCATGACTCCTATCCACTTGAACCGACAAAACTGGTCGTCGCGGCTTCATTGATCACCCTAATTTTGAAGTTAGGGCCACGCAACAATGCATTGAAGCAGTGGTCATGGTGGAGAACACAATCCATTGCTAAGATATGTTTTGCGATCGATGATCCTGAGAATCTCTATCAAATCTCTGACTTGGTTTGTACTACTGATCACAACACCTATTTGGACAAGTGTTCCGTCATCCACTAACGTGTATATCGATTTTTCTTCAAATGTAGAGGTCATTTGTAGCCATAAGTAAACCGATTAATAACGTGTTAGAATGGCTAAGTGATCTGAAACTAACTCTAGAGAAACATGCTCACCTGTTTGTAAACAAAACAGAGACGGTGAAACGGAACCAGATTTTAACCAGACTCGAAAGTGACTGCTTCGACCTAGTGGCAGATTTTGTCCACTTCGTTTTCCAGCTTGCTGTCCATCTGCTACTATACTGTTCAGCAAATTGCCAACCAAACATTCCCATAAATAATTTCCTAGAAGATTGTAATAAACTAGCTCAACACCTCTATATGTTCTACTTTCCAGTTGTTAACAAGCTGTTGCATTTCTGAATTTCTAGGTACCGGGAAAGACCCCAATTCCTAGCCGGGTATATTCAGAAGATGCTTTTGAGTCAACGGAATGTATAGTCCATTCATAACTTGTCCTCCTTTCATCAATGTTACATCATATACTTGAATTTTATGACCGACTTCATGAGTGATATAGGTGGCCTTGCCTGATTCAATTGGAGATGTATTCCGGAAGAATGGTTCTCAGTCTTTGTGACCCATCGTTGCCTGCCCCATATACCCGGATGACCCCAGTAAAAGGAAGTTGTTCATCAGTAACAAAATCCATGGAAGACATCTGATGCAAAATAAGTGTTGCGTTAGGTGTGCATCATTTCAATCGCGTTGTCGTGATAATTTACTGAGAAAAGCATGTCTTCTCCGTTCATTTTTAAGAAGGACGACGTTTTCAGCATTGTGATCAATTTACCTCCCAATTACAATTGTGAATGGTACGGTGGTATACAGGATTTGCTGCCGTTCCCATGTATCAATAGACGTTGGATTGCGGATATTAAAGAGCGGATAACGATAAACATTTCCGAAGCATTTTTAATGAATTTGACCCTTCCCTGGACTTAATGACCTATCCTAACACGCTTATTGATTATCCACCCCTCTAGTTGTTTGCTATAAAAAAAACGCACCCGTGTTATTGTAAACTTGGTAATGACGAGTCTCTAATGGTCAGCGTCGAAACCTTTTGCGTTGACTCAAACATTCCATTTGTGGATTGAACATAATGCGAAATTTCGTGGGTTCTTCTGACGACAGCGCTCCTCTCTTGAAGTGAATTGCCTCGCCTGCTTCCGCATACACCCCAACAGGGAAGAAGTTTCCAGTCTGGGTTACATTCAAGTCAACACAATATGAGGTCGGTCTGGCATCTTGGTGTACGTCACCCATTATCTGAGAGTGTCCTGGCATTGGAGTCATCCATACACCACTTTGGGCGAGCAACAGTATATTGTAGTTCAACATAGCAAGAAATGTTTTGACAAAACAAAATTATTCCAGTCCCCTAACGTCTGGTTAGGAAAATACTCCGCGTGAATTACTGATAACTTGTCGCATTGCCAGTTCTATTTCATCCGTATGATAATCTTGCAGCTCGTACCCTGTGAGATTCACATGCTCTGTGGTGTAAGTCCAACTCTGTTCACCCAATTCGATCTTTTCTTTCAATTTCTCCCACAATAAGTGGAGAATATTTCAGTTAGTTAATGCTCAGTCTGTTCGAAATCGTTAGTTATTTTCTTCACATTCTGTGTCTGCACATCGTTTGATAGCCATTTCAACTCGTTATGTGTAACTGAATGTCCCTAGATTTGTTGATGATTCGGCAAGAACATATGCATTTTTGTTTCTACGTCCGAATGCTTGAATTCAATTTATGTCAACTTTTGTATTCCTTTTCCGGTGCAATCAATAGTAAGCCCTACAGGCTATAGCAACGGTTGAGGAGAACACGTGACTAAGTAGAAGTGCTAAGACTCAAGCTGCGTTCTTATTGATCGCGTCTTCAACGACTAACAGCTCATTCGTCCATGCACTTACCAATGACATCAACGCTTGTAAAATGTCTCGATATAGTATGTAATTATATTGAGTCCAGTGTTCCCCCTACTGTTGTTCTAACCTGTAAGGCTTAATGTTGGTTGCATCTGGACAGGAATACAACGTTGGCGTCGCGTTAAGCGAACCTGTCCGATGAATTTTAATCTGGCACCTCCGGAATCCTATCGGCGTGATGTTGCCATACAGCCAACCGAAAGTTACTGGGCTCAATGGCAAACTACGTTTACGAATTACTTGGACTTGCTACCGATTGATACTACTTACAATGAGAGCCAGAATTTAAGCTGTTTCGTCATTTGCTGGGCAATGAAGGACAACGTCACTTCGACGCACTTGACTTGCAGTCAGAAATTTCGTTAAACGATGCTCTCGTTATACTTGACCGAGAATGGGGTGCAGAACGGACGTATTCACAGAAAGATTCGGGTTGAAACAGGACGCTGTGGCAACGTTGGAGCAGTTTACATCCCGTCTCACACGAGCAGTCCGACATTGTGATTATTCGAGTATTCCAAAGAATAAGCTCGAAGGGATTATGCCGACCCAGCAACTCATCACCGGAATAAAGATAATCGCGTCCGTGAGACACTACTTACTGAGGATACAGCGAATTTGTCCAGGGATCAGGCTGTTAGCCTTGCCAAGATTAGATCGTCAGCAGTTGAACACTCTAGAGTATTCAGTGGAGAAACGGACAGTCTTGACATCAGCAAGATACAGCGTTATTTTCCTACACAGTCGAAAAATTCTCTAATGCATTATTGTCGTGGCGGTACTCGGCATAAATGAGACTGTCAGATATGTCCGGTTCGTAAACTTGACTGCAAGAGCTGGAGTAAACAAGGACATTTTGCTCGATGCTGCAGATCCCGTCAAGTGACGCAAGTGAGCCAAGATACTCCTGGTGATGACTCGCCATCGTTATTGACAGAACACATCTATTCAGTACATAATTCTACCTTCACTGGGGAAACGGCACGGATTCTCAGAACACAAGACTGCTTCCCCAGACAATCGAACGATGACCATATGTGCACACGGGCGTAGGACAACTACTGAGACGGGATGCGATTCCGCGTCTCCGATAACATAACCGCGCCCGACTTCTCTGGCCAAACGAGAACCAACAACCGTTATGGGGGAAATGGGTTCAAACGACTTGGTCAAAGCAATCGGTGGTTTCAACTAGGGTCACCCTATAGTCACGATGCTAAAAAAAGGGCGATACGATACGAATATGCGATGACTGGGAGGCGGTAAATAATCAGATTGTGTGGCTAAATTCATACTCCCAACGGCCGATGAGCTACTGGTCAAGATGGCTGACGCTCAGTTTTCCCAAAATCGGATTTAAAGAAAGCATTCTTCTACATTGCTGCCAGAATCCAAGTACCTTACAGTCGATGGACTTCTTCACCGTTGGAAACATCGTCGCGCCTATCAGTCGACTTACAGAACACAACATCAGCAATGCAGCCTGGGACATTCGTCCGTTTGAAAGAGCGGCAAGTGAGTTTACAGCCGGCTACAAAGTCAATTCCAGACAGCTCTACACATCAGATGATGCAAACAGACGCACAAAACCTACTACCACGTCCATGCTGTGTGATCCCCGGCACACCAACACAACAACGTCGATCAGCCCGTCACAGGGACACAGACCACACGCTACGATTTTGAGCGACCTTCGAGCTAAGATGGAGGTAGTGTTGTGTGCGCGTCAAGGCCGCCTGTGTGCCCCACACTCGTGCTGAGACTCAAGCTGCGTTCTGATTGGTCGCGCCTTCAACGACCAACGACTCATTCGTCCATGCGCATAAGAATGACGCTACCGCTTGTAAATGGAACAATAAAGTAGTGTGAACCAAACGGCGGGTGACAAGGATTAATTTATTCAGGAAAGCAACACGTGGGTTATGCGTTTCAACAAGACAACAAACAAAAACACTCATCTGTGTACGGTGCCAAGCCCAGACCACTGTTAACAGTCGATATTTTCCGGAACGAGAGCAAAAGTCAGTCCACGTGGCACAAAGCAAATCTCAGTTTATTGGGTTTCTATTGGTTATTTTATAGACAAGATGCATCAGTAAAATGAAGAATCACGATTGGTACTGACGCTCGAGCTTTCTTATTGGTTGGCTTAACTCCGCTTGTAGCTCGTTTGTTTTAATGCGTGACGCACTTAAACAAGTTGTTTTACTCCGATGCTCGTTATAACAAAATCCGATGCTGGAGCAGCGTGCCATCCTGATTGGTCCCCGTGCGGACATACCAGTCTGTTCGCGTTGTCGACACTGATTGGCCGTATCCTTCTGCGAATCACTGGTTGACTTCGTATCGATGTGTTTGTCCAATCCAATCCCTTTACACTTACCACGGCTGCCACAGACGTCAACGCTTAGTTCCTTTACGTTCCCTTACGTACCAAGAACCATTTCATGCGATGCTGCACTCCAACGTTTCTTCTTGTATTTTTCCTGCGGCTACTTCGATGTCAAAATATATGCTCTGGTTCCACTACTGAATAGCAGTGGTGTGAGTAGTATAGCATGATCGCTCCTACTCACTACACTCCTCCCCCGCAAAGATTGTTCCAGTTGCAGCAAAAGCCTTTCAGGTTCTCTTCGTTCTCTCGACGATCTCCGTACCGGCTTCGGGGACGTCGAGGCTCCAGGTGTGCATTCTCTTCTGATCGGACTGTCATACCATTTACACAGCTGGCTTCCGTGCACCCGATGTTGAGTCTTCTCATTCTTAATCAGATACACTGGACCACGGCGGTCCACTACTACATACGGTCCCCTCCATTTTGCCAGGAACTTCCTAGATCCTGGCCCCGTTGCGCCTGGACTCCGCCGGTCTCTGTACTTAACTTTCGAACCAATTTCAAACACTGCACTCCGACCCGACAACCTTGCAGTTGACTGCTCCTTGGAAAATTCTTGTGCGTTCGTCAAGTTTTGGTTGGCCACCCTCCGCGCTTCTGTTAATTCACGCGTGTTCATACGTTGGTCTCCCCATAAACCAATCTCTTGTGTTAGAATCGAAATATAAGTAGGAAAATGGGATACAGTTCCATTGTTTATGGCCGATATAGAGTTTATTGAAATGAAATAAATGTTGACGTATCAAACGGTTAGGAGTAAGAGCGAGTATTACAAACAGACGAGTCATATCGAATTCGGAGAAAAGGCATACTATACACTATATGGAAATGTAACAACTGCAATCAACTGCGAATGATGTTCAGTTTGTATAAAACCAACTTCTCCTACTACTCATCAGTAATCAAAATGAGCTTCATGACAAAGTTGTGTTGGTTGTTAAATTTCATTTTATCTCAGATGTTTCATCATATGTTTCACCTCTTCTTCACGTCTGATGTTGTATATGGTAGGGTATACATACCACATATAAAACTGGGCATTGACTAAAATGGTCAAACGCCTTCAAATGACGAAATAGCACTATTGCATATTCAATCTCATTTGAATGTTCACTTTGCCGTGATATAAGCTTTTAGTTCAAATGCTCGGTGATTTGCCTTAAAACCTACTGAAAGCGTACAATTATTGAAAACTCCTCACTAACTCGGGTGGTTGAAATTTTAATTGGCGCTCACGATTAGTTTAGTGAAACTTTCAGGTTTGCTAGCTGAATATGCATGACATAAAATTGTCACATGCGTGTGAGATTTGGATGACCACATCAGCTTATTTGTCTTGGTTGCTATAAAGAGTGATGATTGAAAATTGTTTATACGCACTGTTCTCGTGAATCCTGGCATGACGTGAGCAATCTCATAGTTGTAGGAACTTTTACCGCAAATTGAAATTCTTTTTTTACAGTATTTTCACACGAATGATTAGACGATAGCAAAACTGGAGTTGTTTCGAATGTTACTGATGCGATCTCAAGACACTATTTCCGTTCAATGGCTAATTTTGATGTTTCCGCTGACTCCTGCTATCAGTAACAAGCTGATTACCGATTCAGCGAACTTTTCGATTCACTTCTTTTCTTATTGCAAATGTTTCACAGTTTACTCAATCGTTTAATGCTTTTTTATCCACTATCCCCCATGGTGGAACTAAAACTCGGATCAGCTGGACACATAGGCCTCACTCACACACACACTCCTGGTCTTATTCCTTCGGTTCACACCGGACACGTGATGTGTGGGTGTAACCACGAGTGGTGCAGCGCAAGTCACCTGTCGTGTTGGTTAGGCGCAGGCGTCGTTTGGTTTCAGTCACCGTGACGGATGGTAGCGAAGTGTTCTCGACAAAAACATTGCATGTTCTCACATCCATGACTCATTTTTGGAATTGTTTGACAAATTCACATGTGTTATAGGGATATTTTCTGTTGCTTCATCCGCTGACGTAAACAAACTCGAGGTCGATCAAATATTCCTCAAGCATGATGTCGTTATTCACAAGGAAACAAACTAACGTAATCTCAAGCTAATTAGTGACCGGTAGAAGTCGAGTCTTCCGTATTCACTTCGTGATGAGGTAAACTCTGTGTTGATTAGTCGGATCAATTAATGGCTGTCTGTCTTACCTTCCAGCAGTTTGGCGGCTGCGAGAAAACAACATGGAATGAAATTTCACAAATATTCAGCTGTTAGTCTTCTCAAAGCATGTTATGTGAAGACTGCAATCGGTGATAAATTAGGGAAACTTCATGACAACCGAAGTAAACATCAATAATCTCTAGAGCACAATATTTCCTCGATAATCATCATGAACCCACTGGGATATTTTAGGCACAACGGGGTATGTCTGTCATGATCATCACACCTTCTTAGTGAAAACGCCTTTCAATGTTCAACTGTGTGTTCCGTCTTCGTCCTTGGATGAGAATACAGCTAACCTTTAGGTCTTGATGACGATTGTCTTTATGAAGAAGGTAAAACGTATAGTGATGATGCACTTCTTT
>LOND01005031.1:1595-12393 GCA_014220965.1 Paragonimus kellicotti
ACAGCATTTATTTGTCAGGTGTGAAGCGGAATTCCTTGGCCGCAGTACCAAGCGTTAGCCCGCTGGAGAGACTGCATGCGGGAGGTTGAAGTCCCCTAGAACGATGACGCGATGTCCGGGGATTGCGGTGGCCCGTCTAATGGCACTGTGCATTCTTTCATCCCATTCTGGGGCTGCGGACGGGGCACGATAAATGACGCCGACAATGACTTGTGATAAGTGAGGTGTCCTAACATTTATCCACAGGGACTCTTCAAGTGAAAGCAGGGTTGGGTCTCTGTTTAGGGCTGCGCGTAATTCAGCACCAACGTAGACTGCTACGCCCCCACCTCTGCTGGCTAGCCGATCCTTGCGAAAGACAGTATAACCAGGAAGTTCTATCTCGTGATCGGATATGTCCGGCGTTAGCCACGTCTCCGCTATACCTACGATCTTGGGCTTCTTTGAGTCGGTCAGCTGTCGCAGTTCCTGTACTTTGTTCTTTAGAGAAAGAACATTAGTAAACATACACCACCAGCTAGATACGTGTACCTGTGTACCCTTGTCTGGGATAGTGTCTGCCTTCAGATGTGTAACGGGTACTACCTGAGCTAGGCCGACCCTTTTGAGGTCGGCTGTACCAGGTTTTTTGGCTGTGCGGGAGGTGGTGGGCTACTGATGACCTCCGGTATCTTGGTCATCTTTACTACACTTGCCGCCATGGGAGGTATACCAGTAAAAGGCGTTCCACGCTCAGACCTTGGTTTATCTGCGTGAAATCGGCATGACTGGTGTTGGTTTGGTCGATTGCGTATGACAGTGTTTGCTCGTCAGTACGTGGATGCAGAACTAGTGTACATGTACACGGTAATGGAGAAGTTATTCATGATATCAGTAACTGGTGGTATTGTTTTATTTTTAAGGCACGGATTATATTGCGACTTTCAAGGCGATGTTTGAGAACCGTGAATTTCGCACCTTCTCACAGTTCCAGGAGTGCCTTCAGAGGTACATGGAGGAGGTCGGGCGTTATTTACGCTCGTGGGCCCGTGGACAGTGTGTCCTTTGCTAAAACCCCCAAGAAAGCGCGGATCGACTTTACTTGGATAGACACATCTCCTGATATCATTGCTGTTTTGCAGATATCACATTTGATGAACGGGAGGATGAAGATTATGGGATAAGCGGCTTCAGTCGTCGGAATGGATAAAGTAAAGTCACGTAGACCAACGGTTATATTCTGCGCTGTAGAAAGTCGGAGGTAGTATGTACCCCTCTATACACATGCTCCAAGTATATCATACGTATCGAAAGTTTCGCGGGCCCGTTCTCAGTAACTTTATTGGTCAAGCTATGCGCTCCGGAATAGATGTTGTTTGGTTTCACTCACAGTGAAGGATAAACTGATGGAGCAGTTTCATGTTTAGGCCGGAAATGTTGTTCTGTGACATTCATTTAGTAGGTCACTTTGCCGGCATTCAAACGTACGTCACGCTGAAACGGTTCCATTATTAACTGTTTAAATAGATTACAATGAATAGATATTTCATGGAATTTTCCCGTTCAATGCATATCCGTGGGCCAACCAAGCATCACGACGGTCTTATAAGTAGTGTTTGACAGTCTCACGGTACCTTCTACATTCTTCATGGGATCTTCCATATACCCTCTGTTGGCGTTGACGGTTAATTTACCTTGACGTTCAAATTGACTCTGCTGCTAAAACTTTTCACGGTTGACGGCAATAACTGAACACTGACGGCAAGTATAACTAAGGAAACGCTACTGACATGCCTTGCTTCGGAACATAATGCGTCGAACGACAACTGCCACAGTATCTTATGTTTGCAGTTCAAGTAAGCATAGTCCCCGTTGAAGTACCCGCAGTCGTGAAGTTTTCGACGATTGTTGTAAATTTTATAGAAAGTCGGTTACCACGTTCCCTGTCTTTATTTATTCCCTCATCAGTGATCCTTCATTTTACATTCGAAATCTTCGTGGTAGTGATACGAGCCCTTCTTGCAAAGACTGACATGACCATTCAGAATACGCGCGCGAAAAATCATTCCTCCCACGGGAGTTGATCATGATATACTATTAAATCTTGATATCGTTCGCTCGTGGAAGCTTGTTCTCGCGTAGTTTATTTTCCTAACTTCTCATTGATTGGCTTTGTTTTATATATACCTTGGTTTCATTTGCGCCTGTTCGCTTTGCCGTTACGCGACCGTCACACTTGATCATATTCACTTTAACCGTTAGCCTCGGAAGCTGTATGTTGTTATCTTCTTCTATTCAAATTATACCAATTTTCTTGTACCGCGACACCTTATCAATAAGAAACCAACCAACACGACCATCTTCCCTTCAAGATCCGAATCGGTCGCCCAGTGGGCTCGGAATTTATAGGCGCCCATTGCTTACAGGCGCCACCATTCCAGTTGCAGGCGTCGCAAGTAGACTGAGCGTTGTTCCCACCATCACTAGATGTCGGAAACCAACAGCCCTGCTGACACGAAACAAGGTTTTATTGTCGAATGGAAAATCACGTTTAAATCACTGTTTAATTATACCGAAGTTTTAATGGAGGGATATTTTTCCACATCTATGAGATTGGATTCCGTTACATCCCGAAACCGATTTTGTGATTAGACGTAATTTCGTGAACTTTTCCGTTAATTGGTATGCGTATAAAGTTCACGCATTTCTTGACGTCGCCTTTGGATCGTTAAAACAACACAGCTGTCCGCAACAGAACTGGACGATATTCTCAATTAAAAAATGCCACAAAATTATAACTTCGGCAATGTAGAAACCACCCTTATCTCAAAATTACGTGGATAATTTCGGTCTACCGATAGTGTTAAGCCATCGAATTGAGATCGTAGCGCTAGGGCCCTATTAGGAGCAATACAAATACAAGATATTCGCACCTACCAACGTTCGACCGGTGGAGATAGAAATCTTTACGGTGCCCTATAAAACTAACATCTCATATTATTATTGTTCACTTCATCTTGATACTAAGCTCTATATCTATTTTTCGCTAAATAAGCGAGAGCAAACAAATGACGGTATTCAACTTCAATTTTTCACTTTCAAATCCAGGACGTAATGAAGACCTATGCCTGTTGGCGTCTTGGTGCAAGACTGGTATGATGCGGAGGTTGACCATGCTGAGTTTTCTTTCGAAACGATGCGTTTAGTAGTGACCTGAGGGTAGGATTAAAGGCAAAGGGATAAGTCCCGGTTGCCTTGAAAGACGAGGGACAAAGTAGGGAAGAGGTTGTTCCAACGCTTAATTAGCTCTCTACGCGTTAGTCCAACAAAATTTGTGGACAATTTTTTCCACGGATTGGCGAAAAGTTAAACCAAACAGACGGTCTTGATCCCGTTTTCTTACTTGTGAATCTGTGATTTCTCAGATCTCTGTCACGGAACGTCACAAACAAGCATGCCTGAAGACCTGTGCCCGCTTGGTGAGTAAGTTCGTACTCTGTGATAAGGCCCTTTCTTGCCCTTCGTCGTTCCAGCGAAAATAATATCAGCGAGCTCAGCCGGTCTTGGTAGCTTAGACCCTTCCTACCCCATATAGTGTGCGTGGCAAGCTTGACGACAACATCCTGCTGGAGACCAAACTTAGGCACGATATTTCAAACGGGATGAACTGTTGCCGAATGCATCGGAGTGGATACTGCTGAACAAGAGTTGGCGACCGCGGATTTTGGTCAACGTAAAATTCGCCATGCTCCTGTCGTGCACATTGGGGACATGGAATAAACGTGCTAGTTACTTAAATACCTGAGTCCACCGTACACTGTTTCGTTGCTAGTTCGATTCTGTCCATGTGCATCTCTTAGACGCCTTGGGATCGGCTGGAGCGCATGGGCAAGGATGAGGCTTTTAGGAAATTCGTCGGTAAATTTCACTTCAGTGTCCACTTACAGATTTTCCGAGTGTCCTCGTTAAAGTTTTCCAAGTTTGAAGCATTTCAGCCAGCTTTGTATCGTCTGCATATGGATGTCGTCGGCCGAACAGGTTATCGGTTAGGTCATTTATATATACCAGGAAGAGCAGAGGGGCAAGGATTGAACCTTGAGGTACTCCACTCAACGAAGATCCTTCGTCCGACAGTACTGAACTTACTGCTGCCGTACACTACCTACCAGCCACAGATTAACCTGATTAGTGGACAATGGTGTGGCGACACTAGAATGCCAAACAGTATGACAGTTGTGATGTTCTATGCTATAATATTATCGGCTGAGTTCAGTACCGAGCAGATAATACGGTTATGGGTAACAAAGTGTAGAACGAATAAAAACATTCGTTTTTTGACAGCATGTGATTTACCGGTCATGTGTGGGGCAGGAAACCAGCGGTAAACTGATGTGTTTGCCGGTGACCTATTGTTATATCGGACAAAATTTGTGTTGTGCTCGTAAACCGGATGTAGGTCTGTCTCTTTTGGCACTTCATAATGAATGCGTAGACGTCCCCGCATGAAGTTTCAGGTGATTGGATGATCGTGGATGTAAGTGCCGTTTTGCTGGGGGCCAGGGGGTGATGTACTCTTCACCTCGGACTGACTGATCTTCAAGTTTGGTGTATTTGACGCATCGAGCGCTCAGATCCGTCACCCGAAGAAATTCTTCCGAAACCTCTAAAGAGTTCCGTCACCTCACAGAAAATAACTGTCCAACTTATGCGGCGGCCTCATCGGAGAGACCTCCTTATTCGGGACTAATTTTCTTTCCACCTTGACAGTTCCTGAACCGTGCAGACAGTAAAACTCGCAGTCAGCCCCAATGGAGTCGACTTTTTTCTCCCGGTCAGTTCTGCGACAGAAAAATCTGTTTTGCAATGCAATGTTTAATACTTTACGATTACCGCTTTGAAGTTAATGTATGCCAACGCATTCAATCTTTGTAACATGCTGGTTGAGCTTGGGAAAGTCTGGGAAACAGCTGAGTGCGGCCTAGCTGCCGTCAATGAATCATGGTTAACTAAGTCTTGCGTTAATTGTGAGTTAGACGTTGACGAATTGTTACTCTTCCTCGCATGCAGGATGGAAGGTAAACGTTCCTGGGCTGCAGTGCATATTCAAGCTTTGTTTCAGGCCTTCCGGTATGACAATCTTGTGTTCAGTGTTATTCCTGGGGCTCTCTGGCATTCAATCAGCTCAACCGATGCAGATTGTTGGCTGTTGGGGGTCGTCCAATGTCTCCCATCATCGTGTCTGTTAACAGATTAACTACTTTTGAACGGGACGGAGATTTTTACCTTCCTACGTTTTCCTCATATCTTCTTGATGAGCCACTTTAACCTACGGGAAATAAGTTTTCCAGCCCTTCGGAACACGAGGCATATGGACCTCATTCTTTATCGTTGTGGAGGAGTTTGGCTAAACCGAACACATTTGGAGATTTAGGCTTGGGAGGGATGGTCAGCAGCCTTTTAGCGTGGCCTATATTCTTGTCAATGGGGACTAAATGATCAATAATCTGGAAGTCACCGCTTCGGTATGTACGAACGATCATGCGGTCGTTCTACTTGATTCGGTCTGCAGCATCACTCTTATCAGCGTTGTTGATGAAGGTCGTAGAAATTTACGTAGATAAAATGTTGACATGCTGCGTTTCCATTTGGCTTCAAACATAAAAGGATTGCATGTGTTCCACGCTGTTGATGAATTGTTTGCATAAGTCATGCCGTCGTCTCTGTTTCTGTCAAGAAGACTACGCCATTAGCGGTGCCGAAGAGCAACAAGAGACCGTGTCTGATACCTAGTCGTACCAGAAAATCAAACCTGAATGAACGATGCACGTGGATGATTCACGGGCTGTCTGCATTGAAAGAAAACCGAAAGCAGTATACACTTATCGGTATTTGTTCATCCTCGAAAACCGGCTTCATACGCTATCCGACTGCCAACGGCCATCTTGGTATAATCCAGTCATCTAGTTGCCTCTTGAATGCATCGACTGACGTTGCCATGACAATCGTCGCCGGGAGTGCGTTCCACGTCGAACAGACTCGGACAGCAAAACTATGCCGTCTGCATAAAAGGCTACTACGTGGTATAGAGACCTTGTACTTATGGCCCCTGAGATTCACTGTATCGGCGAGTGTAAAAAGCTTCTCGTTGGGGTGACTCGGGGAGCATAGGATTTTGTATGTTAATATAAGGTCGCCCCCCAGACGCCTGTAGGCTAGGGGGAATAAATCCAGCTTCGACAGACGGTCTTCATACGACAAGGAAAATAGACCTTCAACCCTCTTAGTGGCCCGTCTCTGGATAGCCTCTAGAGCAGTGACGTCTTTCTTCCAGTACGGCGCACATGCCTGAATGTTGACTTCCAGCAGTGGCCTTACCAGTGTGCTGTAGATACGTGAGAATCTGTCGACTGGGAAATTCCCAAGGATCCTACTAAGCATAGCTAATCTGCTGCTGGCTTTCTTTACCAATAGCATAATGTTAGTACTAGGGGAGAGGTCTGATGTAACGACGGTACCTAGGTCGCGCTCCTGGTGGACAGTGGCTAGGGTAGCACCACCGATGCGATATGTTCTAGTGCTGTGATGACGAACGTGCATAGTCTTCGACTTGGACGTGTTGAAGGGCAATCGATTTTCCAGGGACCATAGATGCAGGGCATCTAGGTCTCTTTGAAAGTCTTCTGCGTCTTCAACGCTGTGTAAGACGCGCCATAGTTTCGTATCGTCAGCATACATCACAACGGGAGAGTTACTCACGCCTGGGAGGTCGTTAACGTAGACTAAGAATAATAGGGGACCCAGTATGGAGCCTTGTGGTACACCAGTTGTGGCATTGAACGGCCTGGATAGCTCACCATTAACTCTAACTGTGTAAGTGCGACAGGATAGGTATTGTTTGAGCCAAAAACAAACCTCACTGCATAAGCCCATATTGTTCAATTTGTCCAGTAGTATACTGTGATCAACTTTATCGAACGCCTTCGTGAAATCTAGAAACAGCATCAACTGGGAGGCGTTCTTCGGCAGCTTTTGTCCACGAGTCAACGGCAATCAGTAGGTTGGTCGTGCATGAGTGACCGTTTCTGAAGCCGTGCTGCTCCGGCGCTAACAGTGAGTGAGTATTTAAATAGTTTCTTACGAAATCGTCTATTATGCTCTCCATCACTTTTGACATGGTTGGTAGTAGAGCAATCGGTCTGAAATTACTGGCGTTCGTCCGATCCCCACCCTTGTAGATGGGAGAGATGACGCCGTGCTTCCAAGTGGTTGGAATACAACCAGTATAGTATGAGTGTTGGAACAAACGAGCAAGCGGTTCCGCCAGCTCATCTGCGCATTCTTTCAGCATTTGTGGGGTATCTCGTCAAGCCCCGGGGACTTATCAACGCGCAGCAGGAGTAACTTGGCGCGTACGTTAGCCGGGGTAAAGTTAGGGGATGAATCCGAGGAGCGATCCGGATAGAAAACCGTGGCGCATGGTTCCATCTCGGCGAAGTTGCTGAAGACAGATGCATACTGAGCACATAATATCTCTGCTGCCTCATAGTTAGAGGTAGAGAGTCCTGAGGGTCCCATGAGAGAGGATATGGCAGCTTTCGACCTGGTCAGAGGAGGCCATGTGCCCGAAGAATCTTTTAGGGCAATCAGCGATGGATCTCGCAAGTGATACTTGGTGAGCCCTACGGTCGGCGCGTACGGCTGCTGTGCACTGATTACGACAGCATTTGTATGCCAGGTGTGAGGCGCCATCTCCTTTAAGGAGAAATGCATCCCACAGGGCCCATTCTCTTTCATTAGACGCTTGGTCGATGGTTTGAGCCAGGACGACTTGCAGGTGGGGCGTTAACCCGTAGCACCAGCTTTGAACTTCCTGGTCCTTTGAGCCGTCACAACAGCTGGTCTTCCGTGGGCACCCTCTTAAACTGGAAATAGCCCAGTGAGACCTGTGAGGTTTCCAATGACCTCATCCGAACTTGACAGGTCGCTGTTTGGCCACCCAAAGCGTCGTAGTAGATCCATCACCACACCTTCAATGCGTTCTTCGTTACAAATTCCTCAACCACCTTTTCGCGCATGTCATGTATACAATCAAATCAACTGACCCCTAATATATCGCATCAAATATATGGGGCGTGGCAATATTGATACCCATTTAACCTACATTTCAAGGGCTAACAAATAATACAGAAACAGCTAATTTTTTTCAATTATCCCCCAGCCCAGCGCCTGACAATAAGCGTCCGACGCAGCGTCTGGGATGGAGCGCTGGACGTAGTCAGGAGTTCCAAATTTGTCAACAACGTTAGTGTGGGTGCCACCAGTACATTACTTAGCTTATTGTTTAGCATGGTTCACGGCCACGAACGCTGTCATAAATACTGAAGTTTTGTCACACACTTCAACATGGCGCATAAGGAAGAACGACTGTAAAGTTCTGCATAGTATGCTGAAGAACACATGGTGTTTTGACGTCTCCTCACGAGGTAAACGATACGCAGTCCTACGGTAAGGACTTTGAACTCCACGACATG
Organism: Paragonimus kellicotti; assembly: GCA_014220965.1. Taxonomy (NCBI): domain Eukaryota; kingdom Metazoa; phylum Platyhelminthes; class Trematoda; order Plagiorchiida; family Troglotrematidae; genus Paragonimus; species Paragonimus kellicotti. Next base: position 10,106 of record LOND01005031.1, read on the forward strand.
TACATCTTCAGCCAGTGATGGAATCACAAGTCCACGATTACACTTACGTCAGCCCGTTCGTCCATCATACCCTGCAAGCTTTCGATGGTTAAACGTGTGATCTGAAGAACTCCAGCTGTTTCCCACACACATCCTAAGAGTTTGATAAGTCGTTATATTCCGTCACTAACGTACATTCTGTTTGCTGCTTTTTACATGTCACCTAATTTTACTAACATTATCTACCTTCTGATCGTATGTACCATTTTTACCGGTAGACCACATAGGAGCAGTGCTTTTCCGGAAAATGTAATATCTGTGCAATCTGTCGTGGGATTGGAGTTCAAGTTTGATGCTGAGGCGTTGCAATTTACTGTTTCTTCAAACCCCCATCCTAACTTGTCCTTCGGTAATTGTGATACAATTGTTGCTTACCGCTTGTTTCTTTGATCGCTTTCATAAATGGCTATTGCTGGCAATTTCTAATCCGCTCAGATTTACACACTGGCAGCCTCATATTAATTTAATTCTATTACGTGACTAGTACAGTTACGAATGCTATGTCGGCCACATGGCGATACTGGCTGGATTGCGGCTGAATCATCGAGTACTGGCTTAATTGACCCCTGCTTTGGTTCCACCTGCGTGCATTTTTAGGAGCGATCATGTAGGACGCTTCCAGGGTTCCGATCCCAACTGAATCTAAAGTTGACTGATGTCCGTCATCGATAGTCTTGTATTAGTGTGTGTACATTACGGCATGCCTACTATGGTCCCATTGCGCCGGAATTTTTGTTCAGGTGGCTGACAGTAGGACGGTCTATTTCTCATTAATTTCCTGCTGTGTAAGGATAATGTAAGCTCGGAATGAGCTTCAGTGTGCATGCGAACCATTTGAAAAAGCAAACAAACACCACAGGGAGCGAAATAAAACTTTCTGCGCTGTTTCACCGTCGGCTGACAATGATCGCATAATCGTAATATGTAACTTTTTCTATAATCCCTTGTCCGTTGTGGGTTATTTGTTTACGACTACGATAGTGCTTCGGCCGTGTCGTATGGAGTACCGGTTATGAGCTGACCAGGCAATATGCAGCCCAACTGTTGCGGGTGAATATATCTCAGATGGCTGCACGATAATCCGATAACCAATACCAGTGAAATGTGTCCCACCCCCTTTCGTTTCTCTCCTTTGAATAGACCCCAGAACTGTTAAGTCTTTCTTCTGGTACGGCGAACGTACGTAAATGTTGACTCGCGGTAGTGGCCCTAACAGTATGCAACCAATGCGTGAGAACATACCGCGCCGGAATTTCACGAGAACCCTATTGAGCACTGCTAGCAGGTTATTGGCATTCTTTGCAAGGAGCATTTGGTTAAAACCAGGGGAGAAGCCCGATGTCAAATCGTTCTTCTCGTGTATAATGGCCAATGTGGCGCCGCCGATGCAGTATGTTCCGATTCTGCGACGACGAACATGCACGGACTTTCACCCGGACGTGTTGAACGGCAATCGATTTTCCATGAACCAGGAAACCAGTGTTTCTGTAGACGCCTGCATTTTCAGCACTGCGTGAAACGCACCAAGGCTTCATATCACAACATACATGGTAGCAGGACAGATACGCCTGGCAGGTCGTTGACGTAAACAAAGATTAATTAGGGACTCGTTGTAATTCATTGCGGCATGGCTTTTTTGATGTTGAGTAGCCTGGATGAGTCGCTTTTAACTCCAACTGTGTCTGTTCAGCAAGATGACCATGGACTTTGCAGGTGATATTTGAGGAAACTTGCTGTCGGCTGGTCGAGCTATTACATAGAGGTTACGACAACAATCATGTCAGGCGCCATCTCCTTCAGGAAGAAGTTCATCCCGCAAGGCCCACCTCTCTTTCATTAAACGCTTCATCGAGGTGTTCAGCAAAGTCGGCTTGCAGACTGGGCGTAAGGTGTACAGCTGGATAGAACCACACTCCGCGGCGTCCAGGTATGACATAATATGTTCTTAATTTTCGTCTACCATGCTACATTCTTCAAGCGATGTTCAGCTGGCTTGAGCTGGATGTTCCTGCATCTACCAGTTTCACCGTATTGCAAACATTCGAAGCTACAGTGTGCCGTTCGCCAGCTTCCGTAGCCGCACAGAGAAAGTCAGTTCTGGTTCACGGGCAAGAATTTTGAATGTGAGCAGGGAAGGTTCCCCTAACAGAACCTCCTTGAGGTCTTCTTTCTGGCCAACCGTGACAGAAATTGCCCGCGGACGCCTGTCTTGGCAGGATATGTGAGGAACTGTGAAGCGATTGAATTGG
>LOND01005033.1:0-15648 GCA_014220965.1 Paragonimus kellicotti
AACGATAATTATCGTTCGTCACAAAGTATCCGGTATGGAAAGGAGAGTATAATAAACTAAAACCTGAAACCACTGAGAGAAACTGCTCATCCTGCCGCTGACAGACTGAATGATCTAGGCATCAACTGTACCAACAAGCCCTGTTTCACGGCACGTACACAACTCCGGCAGAGTTGTCAAGTTGCCGCCTGTTAAAAATCCGCAATTCATCGCGTGAGTAACATGACCATTAGCCAATCAGGGATTGGACGGCTACCAAAACACTGCAGCGGGCTGGTTACGTGTCGAACGAGTCAGTAATAACGATGGATTGCTGATTTGGAAAGAGTTAACAAACACCAATTAGGCAAACTTCGAGCTACTTGGGGACTGAAGGTGCGAAACATGAATGATATTAACAAACACTACACAAAAAGGTAATGAATGTTTACAGTGTAAATTCGTTAAAATGTTCACCAAACACAACTGAGCGTGCTCCGAAAGATAAGTTTAGTCCGCAGATGAACTGTATCAAACAAAATGTATCAAATATATATTAGGAGAAATGCGCGAATCAGACTCGCCACTGTGGATGAAGTGACTACATAATAAGCCCCGACTGACAAACTTTTTTTGAGAGCAATGCATTGTTGTCGATAGCGCATAAAAAACCGTCGCTTTTTGACGATAAACGTAAACCCAAGCAAATAAGAAAACGGTTGGCAAGTGTAAACAGAGGATGAGCATAAGTAAAAAACGCTCGAAAAAGTTGTCATGAACAATACAATGCGGGAATTAAATGGGTATCGTCTGTGTAACCAATATGGTGCTTACCAGTAACATCACTCCCTTGGAAAGTGAATAATTCTAAAACTGTGGCACACACATGCACACATCATTTGCGGCATACAGCCGTACCGGTGGGTACCACGGCTCAGGATTGCTGATGCCAAACGGAGTTCGAGGCTAATTTTGCTAGCTGACCTATTCCACCACCTTAACGTGGCGATCAGGCTTGTGCAATGCATCGGTCCGGCGGACTATCCTGACTAGTATTTCAGTCCCTTCAGGTACAACCATATCACGCAGTCCAAAGGGATGCAGCCGGAAAAAAACAGTTGCACATGCAGGGTTGTGTGTCGCACTACTGACCGCGTAGGAGTGCTTAGGTAGTGAGGCACGATCCTATGGGCATACAGCAGAACTATTTTTATAGTTGCGGCACTGCTGTCTTCCGTATCAAGAAGGGAGTTGGAGAAGGTGCTCCCAAACAAAAGAGTACTCCGATAGTTCAACAGTTGACTGTGATCGCTGGCGTATAATCCAACAGGGTCGAAAACCTTTTATTATCATTCAAGTCTGATGTACGTTCGGACACATCTACTGCGCATAACAGTGACCGGAATCAAACAACGTTCCTATAAACCGCACTTCCGGACTAAACAAGCTTCTCACTGCCAAGTGAGTCAGATTGTTGTGTTATTGGTTCCCGTTGCCTCGTAAGTGAGAATTTGGAATAAGGGACTCTGGATGGAATTCCTCAAGTCAAACTTCTTTCGCACCATAAACGACCGGGAACTATCGGAATTTGCTGTCCAGGAAGCAGTATAGTGAAAAATAAGTATAAAGATGGGACGACAAACTACTCAAATAAACTTGAGATACGGGGTTTCTGTCAACAACATCAAAGCAGAAAGAGGATATGAGCTGCAATCTGTTAACATTTCGCTAATGCACATTAGTGACAGCGTGAAACATGCAGATCGTGTGTGACAGACAAACAAAGACATACAGAAAATGGAAGCACAAATGAGAGCAAAAAACGGAAATTCATAAAAACGAATGGGAATCAACAACAATTTTGAAACAGGCTTGCTACTGACTGTGTCATACTGTCATGTCAGAGGTTTCTCAAACAGTAGCGTGGATAGTCCCAAACTCTCCTATCTGGCATGGGGTACCTACCAACTTTGTTTAGCAGAACGGTTAAGACTTGCATAGCTTGTAGCCAGGTGGTCATCATCTGGCCACCTTGCAGTTTCTTCCAAACATGGGCAATCACAGTGAACAAGGCGAGGTGTGACAGACACTGCATCGACATAAGGAACACGAGATCTAACCAACAAAGACTGCATACTTTGCCTCGATTATCGGTCGCGAACTTGCACAGTTCTCAAATACGCGCTGGCGGATTGTTACGTCGTCGCTCACAACATCAGCCCATTTGACAAAGACCAAATGGGGGAGACAGTGGGGTTCGGACACCGAGTCTGCATGAATCTCCATAAGAACGGACCAGGTCTCCGGAAAGCAGAGTGAACTAAAAGTGCGTATACGCATTGTAAATCCTGCCTTTAATCGACAAATGGAAGTGATGTGGGTTGGCGAATGCTCAACCCGCATGGACAACCCGACAGCAATATTATAGGCTGATTATATGGAACTACTTGGGTAGGTGCAGCGATCGACAATCTCGAGTTACCCGTCCGCCACAACAAACAGTGGGTCGGGGGCAAAACAATCTTTTTAACAACACTGCATTTTGAAGGCGCGGAACGCATGCTATACGAAACAGGCATACCATTTAATCCACCCGGCATAATCTGCATGCTCTTTATAGAAGAACTAAATAAAGCGATACAGTGTGCATGCACAATGCAGACTGTTTATGCCTGTCGGAAGCTTTATTTCGGGATCCATGAAACCTGAGTGCTTTTCTCAGAATATCGCCGACCAAAAATTGAAAAGAAGGGGAAGATCGGATACCTATTTCGAACGCCACCCGAAGAGAAGAACGCGCGATGGCCGTCCATAAACGTGCACTGTGCACTTAGAGCGAACATACAATTTCAACAAACTGACACACTCCACTTTGCAATGAAGACAACCACAGAGCATTTCGGGAACCAAAACGAAAGCGGCCTTCAGGTCCAAAAAATACGACGACCGTCGGTTGAGAAAGAGTGTCGATGCCTCAGTGTCTGTTTCGACACGAAGCTACGATCGACACAGTCTCGAACAGGCTGAAAATCTGCCTGTTCTCATATCTGTTTCTTTTTGTGTCCTATAAATCGCCACATTACGAGGCCCGTAAATATCTAGGATATTTTAGAGACAACGCTGATAAACCTGCTTGTCACATGATGTTCTGGCACCTCTTTTGAAAGCGAGATCCCACTACGAAGCATTATTTCAATCCCTCGTACGAAACGGAAGAATATAGTCAGTTCAAAAAGCAACCTCCCACCACCATCATCTTCGAAAAGTCCGGATCTGGAGTTTCATTGTCCCAGATAATTTGAATTTAAAATCATTTCAGATCCCGACATAGGAACATCGGACATATCATGATTAAACGCACAATCAGCATAGTTCACGGCTAAATGAACTGATCCAGGTCAATCAACCCGTGCCTCAAAATTTCTCTGGAACCTTGTTGCCCGTCAATCCAACGATGAAAGAGAGGAGACAGCACCTGGTTATTCTCTGATAAAAAGATATTATTTTACATCTGCGTAGGTCACCCAGACCAGAAAGTCTCACGACCCTTGTGTAAGTTCTCGGCGATCTTTGTCAGAAGAAATCAGTCGCCGTTTGTTCAGAAGCTCTGCTAAGCTAGAAGAGATCCACCTCTCCGTGCCTTTAGTGCTTACTTGGAAAAGACTTCGCCACAATAAGTTAACATAGTTGCTGAGATTTCTATCGAATTATCGTGTGGACCATTCCATTGTAGTAACCTGAGCAGCTTAATCGTGACTGCCGTTTGACGGACACTTCGCGTGCATTCGTCGCTCAATTTTAAACCGAATATTTGCTTGCAGACATATGACCTCCGAACAACGGAGTATGCATGAAAGAAGACTTGATTCATTATCACGGTGGTTGTCAAAATAATCGATAATTCCAAATGATACCACAGATAGCCAACGGCAATGTGGACAATTGACGTCCATAGTTGAATTGCACTTGGTGCCCGCCTTCTCCGAATCAGGCCTGGTCTCAGATAGACCACAGCCGTTAGTTATAGGTGGCGGGGTTCCATTCAAGACTGTCGTTCTTATTGGAGCACATGCTTGGATTCAGATCATGCGTTGGTACGTTGCCGTTTTGTTCTTACTTTTGCTGGGCAACGACCCCACCGACAGCAACGGTTAGCTGTTGAGAAACTGGCTTTACCATCGGTAAGCATAATTACCAAACCAGCTTAGAAAGCTGTCTTAGTGGTACTCACTCGAAAACCTAATAGCTGCTGACCGAGATCTCACAGGTAATTAATGAAGCCAGTAACTGTAGCATGCGGCAGGGGTACGTGGGTTAAACAAACATTGGATTTCAGAGAAATCCCTGGAGTTGTTAGAAGCCAGACGGAAGGTTCCTCCTGGTAGTTCACATAACAAGTCTAGAAGAGATATCCGTAGGAAACTGAAACGTAGTCTAAAGGCTGATCGTGAGGCTTGGTTAGTGGAAAAAGTTAAGGAAATGGAAACCGCTTTTGCTTCAGGGAACATCGGCACTCTTCAAGCTTATCCGTGCTACTGGTCCCAGGCGACCGTCTGTCAGTGAAGCTATCAGCGAGACAGATGGCACACTCATCTATAATAAGTCCAGAAGGTTAGAGCGTTGGGCGGAACACTTTGAGGGTCAATTTAGCTGGCCTCCTGCTTCTACTTGTGTTGCCGCCACAAACTTGTGATGTAGCACCCTGGTCGGTAGATTTGGAACCACCCACTGAGACTGAGGTTCGCAATTGCCTTTCGGCTCTCAATCGTAATAGGGCTGCTGGTCCAGATGATCTCGTGCCGGCACTTTTCAAAGAAGGTGGGAGGCGTTAGTAGAGGCATTGACTCAGTTGTTTCAACTTGTGTGGACGACGGAGACCATCCCTCCGTGCTGGGGTCACTCGATAATAGTTCCCATATTTAAGAAAGGAGCCCGGGGCTCTTGCGAAAACCATAGAGGGATTAGTTTGACCCGTCATTTCAAGGGTTCTGGCATCAATTATACTTCGTCGACTGCAGCTCAGGAGGTAAATATTAGAGAAGAACAGAAAGGGTTCCATTCCTGAGAGGGGATGTATGTATCACATTTTACCCTTCGTCAAATTCTGCAGCGTCATGTGTACCGCCGGCCAACAATCGCCGTATTCCTCGACTATAAAGGTGCGTTCGATTCGGTGGACCGATCTACACTTTTAGTCGCTTAAACGCAGGGGTGTACCGACCAAGTATGTGAACATACTGTCGGCGCTTTATTCCCATACTTCAGCTCAGGTTAGGGTTTACGGCGAAGTATCTGACAGTTTCAGCACCAGGAGCGGCGTACGTCAAGGCTGTCCCCTTTCACCATTTTTGTTCAATTTCGTCATAGACGAAATAATGGAGGACTGTCTGCGGCACTCAAATGATGCCGGCGTGGACCTCCTACCTGGTGAAAGACTGACTGATCTTGATTATGCTGACGATAAGGTATTGCTGTTTGACAACTTTCAAGCGGCACAAACAACGCTAATATACACATGCTAACAAAACGCCAATCGACTTCGGATAGCACAGGATAGTACAACAGCCACTTCAACAGCTCCGGTGCGTGAACAATATAAATGACAACGAAGAATACTATAAGGTGTTATATCTTAGCCCAGCCAAATACGATTTGAAAAATAAACAACAATACATTAAATGTGTGTGGACACTGCGGATTCTCGACTCAGACTTGAATGTGTCCAGTCTGATATGGAGCCAACGTTAGGTGTATATCCGTAAACCAACAAAGGAAATCGGCACAGCGCGATCTGAGCAACACAACGACAACAAAAACTAACTTCCGTCTAACTTGTAACGATAGGCATTTGACCTACAACGCTGGATTGCACGCACAGTTTTCACGGTGAGTTGAGGCTTTAGCCAAAAAGCCGAAACACTTTTAGCCTGCTAGAAACTGTAAAATTGCAGGATAGAAGCACCTGGAAGCACAAAAATCGGTACGCATTACACAACCGACACTAATAGTATTCATAAAAATAGATGCAAATGAAACACAAACAATTAGCTAAAATATAGCACATTCATAATGGTTGAAATGTAAGACCTACTTTATTACACTCCTAAAGATAGCCCCACTTACATTATCGAGAATGACCAACAACTGATACTGCCATTGTTTACCCCTTTCCTTGCAAGCAGCCGATGTGGTCACAAAGTTTTATCCTTGCATGTGTGCTTTTAGTGTCCATCACCTCACTTTTGGTCAAGGTCTTCTGCGTATTGATAGAGTTAAATAACAGTCCAGTAGGCTATATACACCGTGTTTATCACAAGTGAGTCACTTCAGCAAGAGCTGAAACTGAACGATAAGTTCAAGGATCGACGGTGAGTGAAACGCAGAAGTAGCAAACTATCGTAACATCGAGCGGATGAATAAAGACAAGTAACTGTCGAACTTTAGTAGGGAGATAAATACCATGCAACATCGACGATGATGATGTGGTAATACGACATCACTGTTGTCTGTGTATAAACTGGAGCTGTGTAGTCAAACACATCTCAACCAGTAGGTTCAAAAAGTATTTTGCAGCAAAGAGAAAACAAGAACGAGAATGGATTGGAACGCTTTGAAACCGAGATATTGACGACAAAAGCATCGGATGTGCAGGCAAGTTGGTTGATCTACTCGGTATTATCTCTGACAGTAGCAGAAATGCCAGAGAGAAGTCGAACGGCTTGAAAAGTTCCTAACAACCTATGCAGCAAGCGGAAATCGGACCCAAAATGAAAGAGGAGGCATACGCGGTAGAACGTTCTCAGTCGCCTCTATATAGCAGAAAACTGGCAGCTACGCGCAGAAAGCGTGAGACAACTTTCGGACACAAAACGACTAACAGTTACGGTGGCTTGGTCATGCTGCGTGCGCGAATTAAACAGGTGTTTTACAACAAACTGTTGGCCAAAACAAAAAGTGCATTAAAATACCGTGAATGTAAGCGTGTAGTGAGGGGATAACGCAACCGGTCAGCGAAACTCAGGCCTCACGACACAATTAACAACAGCCTTGATAATGGCGTTCCACGCCATACAACTACAAAAAAAGTTAAAGATGAACATGAATGAAGGATGGGCCTTGATTGATAAGATGCGTACTTAAGTTGAACAGTCAATAACGAGAGGCTGACAGACCACAAAGAAACAAAACTGCCAATCAAAATAAGACATGCGCCATGTCATTTCCAAAACCTGTAAAGGAATTATGAAGATCGAACTGAATCGCAGGTGCAATCACACCGTGCCTCAAAATTTCTCTGGAACCTTGTTGCCCGTCAATCCAACGATGAAAGAGAGGAGACAGCACCTGGTTATTCTCTGATAAAAAGATATTATTTTACATCTGCGTAGGTCACCCAGACCAGAAAGTCTCACGACCCTTGTGTAAGTTCTCGGCGATCTTTGTCAGAAGAAATCAGTCGCCGTTTGTTCAGAAGCTCTGCTAAGCTAGAAGAGATCCACCTCTCCGTGCCTTTAGTGCTTACTTGGAAAAGACTTCGCCACAATAAGTTAACATAGTTGCTGAGATTTCTATCGAATTATCGTGTGGACCATTCCATTGTAGTAACCTGAGCAGCTTAATCGTGACTGCCGTTTGACGGACACTTCGCGTGCATTCGTCGCTCAATTTTAAACCGAATATTTGCTTGCAGACATATGACCTCCGAACAACGGAGTATGCATGAAAGAAGACTTGATTCATTATCACGGTGGTTGTCAAAATAATCGATAATTCCAAATGATACCACAGATAGCCAACGGCAATGTGGACAATTGACGTCCATAGTTGAATTGCACTTGGCGCCCGCCTTCTCCGAATCAGGCCTGGTCTCAGATAGACCACATAGCCGTTAGTTATAGGTGGCGGGGTTCCATTCAAGACTGTCGTTCTTATTGGAGCACATGCTTGGATTCAGATCATGCGTTGGTACGTTGCCGTTTTGTTCTTACTTTTGCTGGGCAACGACCCCACCGACAGCAACGGTTAGCTGTTGAGAAACTGGCTTTACCATCGGTAAGGCATAATTACCAAACCAGCTTAGAAAGCTGCCTTAGTGGTACTCACTCCGAAGACCCTAATAGCTGCTGGACCGAGATCTCACAGGCAATTTATGAAGCAGGTACTGTAGCATGCGGCACGGGGGTACGTGGGTTGAACAAACATTGGATCTCGGAGAAATCCCTGGAGTTGTTAGAAGCCAGACGGAAGGTTCCTCCTGGTAGTTCACATAACAAGTCTAGAAGAGATATCCGTAGGAAACTGAAACGTAGTCTAAAGGCTGATCGTGAGGCTTGGTTAGTGGAAAAAGTTAAGGAAATGGAGACCGCTTTTGCTTTAGAGAACATCGGTGCACACTCCAAACTTATCTGTGCTATTGGTCCCAGGCGACCGTCTGTCAGTGAAGCTATCAACGTGACAGATGGCACACTCACCTATAATAAGTCCAGAAGACTATAGAGGTAGGCGGAACACTTGAGAATCAATTTAGCTGATCTCCTGCTTCTACTGTGTTGCCACCATAAACTTATGATGAAGTAGCCTAGTCGTTAGATTTGGAACCACCTACTGAGACTGAAGTTCGCAATTGCCTTTCGGCTTTCAAACGTAATACGACTGCTGGTCCAATTGATCTCCTGCCGCCACTTCACAAAGAAGATGAGGGGGCGTTAGTAGTGGCCTTGGCTCAGTTGTTTCAACTTGTTGGACGACGGAGACCATCCCTCCGTGCTGGGGTCACTCGATAATAGTTCCCATATTTAAGAAAGGAGCCCGGGGCTCTTGCGAAAACCATAGAGGGATTAGTTTGACCCATCGTTTCTAAGGGTTCTGGCATCAATTATACTTCGTCGACTGCAGCTCAGGAGGTAAATATTAGAGAAGAACAGAAAGGGTTCCATTCTGAGAGGGGATGTATGTAGCACACTTTTACCCTTCGTCAAATTCTGCAGCGTCATGTGTACCGCCGGCCAACAATCGCCGTATTCCTCGACTATAAAGGTGCGTTCGATTCGGTGGACCGATCTACACTTTTAGAGTCGCTTAAACGCAGGGTGTACCGACCAAGTATGTGAACATACTGTCGGCGCTTTATTCCCATACTTCAGCTCAGGTTAGGGTTTACGGCGAAGTATCTGACAGTTTCAGCACCAGGAGCGGCGTACGTCAAGGCTGTCCCCTTTCACCATTTTTGTTCAATTTCGTCATAGACGAAATAATGGAGGACTGTCTGCGGCACTCAAATGATGCCGGCGTGGACCTCCTACCTGGTGAAAGACTGACTGATCTTGATTATGCTGACGATAAGGTATTGCTGTTTGACAACTTTCAAGCGGCACAAACAACACTGGACGCTATTTCGCGTTCTGCTAAGTACTTCGGAATGCGCTTTGCAGCCTCAAAATGCAAAGTGCTTCTGCAAGATTGTTGTGATCACGTAGATTTAATGTTAGATAATGAAGTCATGGAGATTGTTGACCGGTTTGTATACCTGGGAAGCTGCATCAGCGGTGGCGTCGGAGGTGTAGGGAATGAAATAGAAGCGCGTATTTCCAAGGCTAGGGCGGTGTTCGCTAATCTGAGACACCTATGGCGACAGAGAGGTATTTCTCTGAAGCTTAAGGGTCGCGTTTATCAGACAACAGTGAGGATTGTATTACTTTACGGCAGCGAAACGTGGCCACTCAGGGTAGAGGACGTGAACCGTCTTCAGGTATTTGACCACCGATGTCTGCGTTCAATCGCTCGTATCGGGTGGCACCAGCGAGTGAGCAACGAGGAGGTTAGGAAGCGGGTATTTGGTAGTGATTGTCAAACGAGTTCTTTTGTTCAGTCGCTACATTTGCACAGACTTAGATGGTTAGGTCATGTACTAAGGATGCCATACCGAGCACTGTTTGCCGACGCTGCGGCTGACTGGCGCAAGGTGGACAGATGATGATCTAGCGTAGACAAATAAAATCGTTTACGAAGGGGTTGGTCACTGTAGGTCGGGTTCGTCTCCCGGGCTGGGGCCCTCGCGACTCACAGAGTCGGTGGCTTGAGACGTTAGGTGAGATGGCGGCTAATCGAGCTCAGTGGCGTGAATGTTGTCGTTGTTTGGCCGAGTTGTCTGTGAAGTGAGTGCACTTAATGACGCGGGGCAGTGAAAGCCGTAAGGATGACGCCTTACTTTCACTTACAGCTCGGTTGTTTGTTTGCAAGGTGTAGGCGCCTTGATGTTGTATGTTTGAATATAGACGTAGCTATTTTTAGTAGTTAGGTCCACTTCCCATCTCTTCTTTTTTCTTCTTTCTTCCTATACAGTTTTTTCTTCTTCGTGGTCGTGTGGCAGTTAAGCATCAGTGTGAACCACTGATGTATTGCTGTCTATGATGATGACGATGATCATAAATGTAACAGCCGATCGCCACTGTCAGTGCACCTCGCCTGGACACTAATCATGTCGCTTACACGCTTCTCTGGAGTAAAACGACCACGTTGTATGTATATACCGCAGGCAATTACAATTAATTTGTCTCAGAAGATAAAGGAGGGAATCACAAGAGGCGTCCTTGAGAGTAAGTGAAGTGCTGATTGCTGGAGAATATGCAGATATGACAAACAACGCCCTTCTGGTTTGTGATAACAGACTTCGGCCGGCGCACTAAGTGTGACGGTATATAAGCGACCGTTCACTGGGATCTAGTCAGTGTGATCCCTACTTCACCTTGACCATGAGATTTTGGCTTCATCATCACCAGAGACCTAGAGAGAGAGAAAAACTGGATCCATGGCAATATTCACATGTATACAATGGAGTGAAAATCGGGTGCATTGCGAACAAACCGAGCAATGAACCATACAGAAACACTCCCCCGACTGGGGGGCGGCAAACTAACACACAAGTAGGATCATATTGTATTAGAATTTAACGATTCATCAAGTGCAGCCGAAAAATAGGGACAGACAGCCAATCACGATGCCCAGCAGCAAACAACACAGATAGAAAGAAGGACTGCCAAGAGTTAATAGAAACATTTGTATGCAGCCGCCGCGAGTAGAATGAAGCCAAAAGGAACGAGCAATCCGGTCCAGGGACTAGAATGGAAAATAAAAAAACAGGGAAGAAAAAAAAAAAAACAGAACGGTCTAAGCAAGATAAACTACAAATAATAGGGGAGCATTGTGAATGGCAAGGTGTAAGTGTATGTGACAACTATCAATGATTGTGTTTGGCGACATATTGGATTGCTATATGAATCGCAAGTCATACCTACCAATGATAAAAATATCCATTCCACTGGAAAGTACTTCATTTACCGTTCTATCCGTTTTAACTGCGGTATCATAGAACATTAAAAAACATGTTGCACTCTTACAAAAGAGCGCTGTTTTTGGCTGTGTTCCATTCGGTAAGTCGTTTGAGGCTCCGAAGAAACAGAGTAGAAATGGGGATGTACATGTCTACTTCGGAGATTAGGGCAAGACATTTTGTCCAGTAACAATGCCCTCACCATCATCATCACAGACAACAATACATCAGTGGTTCACACTGATGCTTAACTGATACAACAAAAAGACAACAGAAAAGGGCCGTATGTAGCTGGAGTTATATAGACGGCACAAAACCTCATAGTCTAACACGATAGAGAGCATTCATGACTTTTATATGGTCCCAAATGCTTCACCAAACATATGATTTATTCTTCTGAGTCCATATTAGTTCAGGGTAATGGTACAAAGTCATCAAACAAGAGGTCACGGGTTCAAGCCCGATTACTGTGAATAAAGCTGCCAAGATTCGTGAAATCTGGCGGTATCTAGCCTATGTACGACTTCGTATGTGACGTAAAATCTGAAACACTAACTTTTAACTACTGACCATTTTGACTGTTGGATTGTTGTCTCTCCGCAAACTCAGTCCGCTCCGAACAATTTGACCTGCATAACAGATTTTACATTATCACTTCCCAACGATTTTCAGTCACGACCACAATTGGCCAATTCAATAGGTGTGCGTCTCCTGTTTATACCAGAAAACAACACAGAATAAATAAACATGCGTCAGTGAATTACCTATAATTGAGTAATTCTACGGTATGTACGTGTGTGTGTAGATGTGCCGTGCATACACACATTGGTTAGGTTAGCACTCAACAAGCAACACTGTGTTGGATATACATGCGTAAACCAATGACACCACAATATAAACAGTACAAGGGTAAATAAGTGGTTTCTGGGTCATGCGTTGTGCATAGGTTGACAAAGTAGGATGCATTTCATATATTTACGATTGAAGAGGTCGGTCCGTTAGCTGTAGTGTGACAAAAAAGGTCAGACATAAATAGGAATAGATCAGAAAAACAACCGTACTGACTGTTGATAATGGAAGTAGTCACGCAAATTAGGATCGTAGGTCTAATACCTGACAATCTTGAATACGTATGCCTGTGAGTGGCGCAATGTGGATGAATACATACAGTTCAAGTATGACCCCACAGAACACGTGGTCACAAAAGTTATCCAGAGCATAGGAGGAAAACTCTATTTCACAGTGGGGAGTGTGATGTCATTTGTGTAAGTGAACGAATGAAGCTATGATTGACTAATGCATGTGACTGATTGAAACAGGGATGAATTTGATGGCTTAAACTGACAGCTTAGGTGATCGGTTGTTCGTTGAGTTTGGCTTTTAAACTGCAGATCCCTCGTTACCAAACGAGACAACCATGGTGCGCAGAGGTACCAGCGTTGAAGTTAGCGAACTTTCGCTGACGTACGCCATCATGTGCAACAGCATGATGACCTTTTGATACAAAATCCGATTGATTTTCTCTTACGGATCGTTGGCCAACGATTGGGTCAACCTTTGAAAATCGGCATGATTGGTTATTTACGACAATCAGAATTTCATCATTAACGTTGAAACCCCTACNTGTGACAGACAAACAAAGACATACAGAAAATGGAAGCACAAATGAGAGCAAAAAACGGAAATTCATAAAAACGAATGGGAATCAACAACAATTTTGAAACAGGCTTGCTACTGACTGTGTCATACTGTCATGTCAGAGGTTTCTCAAACAGTAGCGTGGATAGTCCCAAACTCTCCTATCTGGCATGGGGTACCTACCAACTTTGTTTAGCAGAACGGTTAAGACTTGCATAGCTTGTAGCCAGGTGGTCATCATCTGGCCACCTTGCAGTTTCTTCCAAACATGGGCAATCACAGTGAACAAGGCGAGGTGTGACAGACACTGCATCGACATAAGGAACACGAGATCTAACCAACAAAGACTGCATACTTTGCCTCGATTATCGGTCGCGAACTTGCACAGTTCTCAAATACGCGCTGGCGGATTGTTACGTCGCTCACAACATCAGCCCATTTGACAAAGACCAAATGGGGGAGACAGTGGGGTTCGGACACCGAGTCTGCATGAATCTCCATAAGAACGGACCAGGTCTCCGGAAAGCAGAGTGAACTAAAGTGCGTATACGCATTGTAAATCCTGCCTTTAATCGACAAATGGAAGTGATGTGGGTTGGCGAATGCTCAACCCGCATGGACAACCCGACAGCAATATTATAGGCTGATTATATGGAACTACTTGGGTAGGTGCAGCGATCGACAATCTCGAGTTACCCGTCCGCCACAACAAACAGTGGGTCGGGGGCAAAACAATCTTTTAACAACACTGCATTTTGAAGGCGCGGAACGCATGCTACACGAAACAGGCATACCATTTAATCCACCCGGCATAATCTGCATGCTCTTTATAGAAGAACTAAATAAAGCGATACAGTGTGCATGCACAATGCAGACTGTTTATGCCTGTCGGAAGCTTTATTTCGGGATCCATGAAACCTGAGTGCTTTTCTCAGAATATCGCCGACCAAAAATTGAAAAGAAGGGGAAGATCGGATACCTATTTCGAACGCCACCCGAAGAGAAGAACGCGCGATGGCCGTCCATAAACGTGCACTGTGCACTTAGAGCGAACATACAATTTCAACAAACTGACACACTCCACTTTGCAATGAAGACAACCACAGAGCATTTCGGGGAACCAAAACGAAAGCGGCCTTCAGGTCCAAAAATACGACGACCGTCGGTTGAGAAAGCAACACTGGTGTTGGATATGCATGCGTAAACCAATGACACCACAATATAAACAGTACAAGGGTAAATAAGTGGTTTCTGGGTCATGCGTTGTGCATAGGTTGACAAAGTAGGATGCATTTCATATATTTACGATTGAAGAGGTCGGTCCGTTAGCTGTAGTGTGACAAAAAAGGTCAGACATAAATAGGAATAGATCAGAAAAACAACCGTACTGACTGTTGATAATGGAAGTAGTCACGCAAATTAGGATCGTAGGTCTAATACCTGACAATCTTGAATACGTATGCCTGTGAGTGGCGCAATGTGGATGAATACATACAGTTCAAGTATGACCCCACAGAACACGTGGTCACAAAAGTTATCCAGAGCATAGGAGGAAAACTCTATTTCACAGTGGGGAGTGTGATGTCATTTGTGTAAGTGAACGAATGAAGCTATGATTGACTAATGCATGTGACTGATTGAAACAGGGATGAATTTGATGGCTTAAACTGACAGCTTAGGTGATCGGTTGTTCGTTGAGTTTGGCTTTTAAACTGCAGATCCCTCGTTACCAAACGAGACAACCATGGTGCGCAGAGGTACCAGCGTTGAAGTTAGCGAACTTTCGCTGACGTACGCCATCATGTGCAACAGCATGATGACCTTTTGATACAAAATCCGATTGATTTTCTCTTACGGATCGTTGGCCAACGATTGGGTCAACCTTTGAAAATCGGCATGATTGGTTATTTACGACAATCAGAATTTCATCATTAACGTTGAAACCCCTACGCACTTTAATTGGTGATAAAACGTTCAAAACTACAACGGCAAGCCTGGCAAACAATCAAACACCAAGACAATGATGAGCAAAAAACATTCTACAGTTTCCGCAGCTGATTTACTACAAACCCCGGAATCACTGGAGTGACAGACCACTAACTTGGTTGTAGTTGAGAAATAACAAACAGAATAGTCTGCATGAGCCTGGAGAAAGTACGAACGTAGATATATCAAAAGAGATCACCAAAACCACTTTTTCAAGTTATTATTAAGCGACCGCAAGACGTTACCAGAAAAGACGTCAAAAAATCACTTATAAAAATTAAAAGTGATAAAAAAGACATCTACCAACAGTTAACTAACGATTACAAAGGATATGGATGTTTAAACATCTAGGACGGATTGCATACCAGTCAAATCTCATAAGTCCACCAATGACAACCGTAACATAATGTTGTTAGCCAGACGGATGGTGTTGACGTGATGACCGACACATAATAGACTTAATTGGAGAGCTTGCTAGTGAAGGCAACCACACCCAAATCGAAAAGGATTGAGTAATAAGGGTGTGGCCTAATCTCACAGCCAACGATTGACTTGGATGTACCTGAAACGAAAATTAGGCTTGCAGTTTTATTGTAAATGAATATAAATGACGACATAGTGCGTTGGTATCGTTCAAGAAAACAAATCAGTCCACTAGATACTGGTATCCATTACGAATACAAGAGTTATGGGAATGATAACTGAATGGTTAATAT
>LOND01005035.1:0-10001 GCA_014220965.1 Paragonimus kellicotti
GCTGATAGGATAAAACTCTAGCACATCACCCCTTGTCTTCATGTTTTTGAATTTTCGGGTTCGATGTACCTGACTTTGGTGATTAGTCTGAATTTGTGTTCTTTAAGTCAAAAACCTGTACTAGCTATCAGTACAGGTGTTGTATAACAGGCAGTTTCGTTGTGAGTAGTATACTACTCACAAGCGACATTCGGGAACAAAGGGCAAGCCCCAACGCCAGGAAGACGACGGACCAGAAAAGACTATTGGAATAGTGTGTACGCGCTATGGGAGAAGTGCCACCAGGGCGAATGACAACGTACTGCCACCCAATGTATGTGAATGCACGTCAGCCGTGCAAATGAGTGTACGCGTTTGTGGTCCCATGTTTAACATGACCTGTACGGGAGTTCGTGCAATAAACGAATTTGCAGGCCAAGCGTCTTTGCGGTCACAACACAGGAAGGGACACAGGTCTGAGCAATAACTATATATTTGCTGAAGTCAGGCCTATTTAAATGGACATGTAATTTTGTCGACCTCTTCAGAATGACATATGAATGGTATCCCCAGCTCCTAAATTCATGGTGACACTTAGGATCTTAGCCAACCACTGTGCTGGTAAAAAGAATCAATAAGTAGTTTTACATTCATATCTGAAATTAAAAACTAACCTCGTCATCAAACCTCGTTGATTTTATCCGTTCGCCTTTCAGTAGAGATAAACCGGTATTGTCAGTTCTAGAGGTTTTTCAAACTCGTGCTATACACTTTGCACTTCGGGCATCACTACGAACTTCCTTGTTTTGCCAAGCACAGTACCTAAACATCTGGATCTTTTTTGTTTACCACTGTCCACTTGGTCGGAACTCTTGACGGTTTGGTCGGTTTATACGGCTTGCAACTAGTTTTGGACATCGAGATAAGGTAAAACGGGGTGGAACTCATGACCTAGGTAGTTAGACAAATGGGCTTGACGAAAATTAAGTGCGGGAAATGCTGTCGAAAACGAACACACTCAAACTCATCTACAACAACCATTTTTGGAATCATAAACACTAACTGCTGCTCAAGGAAGGCTACTTAAGATGAGCATTTAGTAATTAGAATTTTGTCAGCAATGGTTACCTCACAAGAACCGCAAACACAACTTGAGTACATTTGGAAAGAAAGATCCCAAATGTAGTGATTAGTGAATGCTTTCCACTGATAACCACAGGATCGATGTACATCTTTGGTTCCGAAGGTTATCATCACATGCTTCCTCACAGGCCTGATTATTAATCCGGTCTATTTGCTTAGTAATACCAATCTGTCCAAGCTTACCGGGTTACAACTGCTAGGAAATACAGTCATACTCTGTCCATATCCATATAAAGATGACTAAATTGGTTGTGCAATGACCCAAAGTGTAGGTTTCCTGTTTCGAGATGGATATTCGTGATAAAGCCACAATCGTCTTCTTTTGAATGGTTGGAGGGATTTTAATTGGGGAGTAGTAAAAATCATCTATTTTATCACTGGAATAATATCAATCTTCCCTGATGTTCCACTGTTCCATTGATGAGGTTGGATGTGTTCCAGATTGAGAAAGCCAGATTCTGGTGCAATGTCATGTACACCACCATCCAAACTTTCGAGTCGCTTAAACGCAGGGTGTACCGACCAAGTATGTGAACATACTGTCGGCGCTTTATTCCCATACTTCAGCTCAGGTTAGGGTTTACGGTGAACTGTCTGACAGTTTCAGCACCAGGAGCGGCGTACGTCAAGGCTGTCCCCTTTCACCATTTTTGTTCAATTTCGTCATAGACGAAATAATGGAGGACTGTCTGCGGCACTCACAAGATGCCGGCGTGGACCTCCTACCTGGTGAAAGACTGACTGATCTTGATTATGCTGACGATAAGGTGTTGCTGTTGACAACTTTCGTGTAGTACAAACAGCACGTTCTTCATTTGCTTGTCTGAATGTGCAGTCACGTGTTTGTGTGTTCTATCATTTGACAATCCGGGATAAGTACTGTGACCCTGGTTTGTGGCCGACATCTAGTCATGCCTATACAAGATGCTTCAGTTTTTCAAGATTATTCGTGGCTAACGTGAAATCTAGACGACTTGCATACAGGCTGTTTCATGATTGGCGTTGGAATCCAACACATTCTGAACAATAACATTGTAGAGCAACATCGCATATTCTTCAAGTAACAAGACAAAACTGAATTTGTTGGTCAATGTCATCGCCTTTATAGGGAGATGATGGAGCACACGTTTTCTGGACAACATACCGGTCAGACATTCCCTACTACGAGGTTGTTTGAAGTTTGTAATGATCAGTTTAGAGCAACAGATGTATAGTATAATGGTTTGCCTGAAGTAATCTTTTGGAACAAATACGTATGTTATGATAAAGCAAAATACCAAGTCCGCTCTGTTCATATGAGCAAGGAACAAACTTTCGAACCTCCGAAACCTACCCATCTAAGTCAACTTGCGATCTGCATACCGATGAACACGACTGTTTACTTTCCTCCCAATGCAGATATCACGAAGACGGCAGAACGGTTCTTCATGTTTTTCTTATTGGAGTATATGTTTTTATCTAAAAACTTCAGGCTATTGATTAGCCTACGCAAATGCATTTGTTCGCCTGAGGTAAACTGTGTGGATAACATTTTTACCATTTTTCTCACAAGTTTTGTGGCACGAATGGTAGCAACGGTAGAATGAAGCGAGCTACTCATGATTTCCGCAACGACTTTTCGATATGATGACTGCTGAAAGGCGTAGTCAGTATAGTCAGGGCATATCCGTAACAATTGTCCACACTCACTTTAAAACATTCTGAGTCCTAGTTGATCTGCTCTCAAGGAATAGATTATCGATCCAAGGATTTTTTGCAATGGGTCTTTGTTACTGACGACCGTGCATCAAAATGATTGCCTTCAGGAAATCTGGCAATTTCAAAATCATCTTCCAGACGTGATGGAGCGAATCGATCTCCGATAGGTTTCAAAGTTTTTTCAAACCAGTTAAAAGTTAGCTTGTCTTATGGCGAGATGGATACGGACAGGAGGGATTGAAACAAAAATCCTAATTTGTGAGGTGTCGACAATCTGTATTCTTCATTTATCTTCATAAAAGAAATTTTTGTTCTCAATAAATGATTATTCCTAATAACCCGCATTCATTGTAGACCATTTGCAAAATATCTACAATGAGGAAACAATTCTACAGATGTTACATTCAAACACATCGCCAATCCATTACCTCCTCCCTGCACTTAGCTTGGAGAAACATAAGCTTCTAGTTTAAAATATTTGATAAGAAATAGGGATATTTCTTGGAACTATGCAGGTTCGCGATTGAACAAGGGGTTCTAAAGGTTGAGTCCTTCAGTTGAACCAAACTGCTGTATAAATCTGGATGAGCAATGATGATCGTAAAATATACACAAAATAAAACAATTTAGAATAAAGGTATATTTGTTCTGATAAAATAATTCTTTTAAATGATTTGTTGTTCACTGAGTTTTGTGAAATTTTTAGTACAGAAACACTAAAATAGTTAGATGATCATATATTCGTTGCGTGGATTGGGTTAAAATTATTGGTTGTTAGACTCATCGACAAGATACTGCAATATGCACTGACGACTAAACAATTCGACTGGACGAAGGAAAATACAGAAGTCACGGATGTCAAATATTCTGAAGTATGATTCAGACGGCAAGCCAGTAACTGCTGGACAGCTGTTCAGAGTACGTTATAAACAATTTGTTTGAATGTTTTGGCAATTTTACAGAAAATGAAAATTCACAGTCTGATCTAACCAGTTGGGGAGCTTTGCACTACCAATGGATGCTTCATCAACCCAACATGCATCACCAGGTGTGAAACTACTATTAGCCTCTTCTCTGAAGTTTTATGGTTGTATCCATCCGTATGAGTGATGAGTAGCGTGCTCCAATCACTGGACTTGGTTCATTTACAAAGACCACGAAGTCAGACTTAGTTACTTGACAGCTACAGGTTGCGAACTTGGTGAATCCTGTGTGGTTCTTGTTACCAGAAGGAAGAACTATTCGAATACTTTTTTCTGACCTCATCTGGATAATCAACAACCTTTCGAATAAACTTATTGCGGTTGGTTCTTCAATGGCTGTCCTCTAGGATTACGAGAATATCTCCTTTATTTCCCGTGGAAAAAAGCCCAAATGTAATGGTTTGAAAACTCTCCAAAAAAGACTGTGGAACAGTGTGGCTCAGGCTGAACAACTTCACTGAATGAAACATCTATAGTACTGCTCATTGCGCATCATCTTACTTTTCTCATGGCACTGCGTGATGGTTAATATTGATCACACTGGAACCTAATCCAGTTGAACTTGGTGTTGGATATCAACACTGCAATACTGAGAAGCCTTAGACACAATCTAGAATGTCTGCTTCACTGCATTTTAAATTCACAGCAGTTGAAAACTGTACGATGTGCTTTAAATGATTCTTAAGAAGATAACAGGTTTGTGAAAGCTCAGAGTACTTATGCACCTCTGTCTGTGCAACCTTCTGGCGAAATCGAAACAAAGGCTGGGCTCTGATCAACATCCATCTGACAGGAAATTGGGGGGGGGTGTATTTTAAAGAAGAACTAAAGGTATAGTCCATCCGATAGGTCTGCTTTCATTGACCGGTTGTCTGATTGCCCTGGTTGGAAAACGTGTCGCTAGTTTTCCGTTTGCGATGTTGTTGTTTGATTCACTGATGCTACAGGACATTCTGACCAGTTCATGTGCTCTGAATGGCTTAACAGTGTTGCTGTCTGTGTTCAGTTGCATCAATTATTGCACACCGTTATTTAGTGGTCTTGTCAATTAACCATGAGTGGTCACACCTGACTGTGCTAATTGTACTCAGTTTATGTCCGATGGAACTAGCTAGCACTTTCTGCTACGGTTACATCCTCCTAATGAATATTTTTGTCGACGCATTGATTTTTTTAATCTTTCACCACAACGTGCCATTATCATTGCCGACATCGATAACAATAATTTTCTCGGCTGGACCTCATAGTGGAAAAAGCTAA
Organism: Paragonimus kellicotti; assembly: GCA_014220965.1. NCBI lineage: Eukaryota > Metazoa > Platyhelminthes > Trematoda > Plagiorchiida > Troglotrematidae > Paragonimus > Paragonimus kellicotti. The sequence continues at coordinate 5,064 of LOND01005035.1, forward strand.
GTTTCTCAATGAATCTGCCTACTACAGGAAATCTGAATTCATTATTTGTTTTCCAGTTCTACCACATGAACATGATTGACTTACCAAGTGATTCAGGACTGAAGCTTCTCAAAATCTATGATAGGGTGGTTATCTGTGCTTGTTTCGTGTTCTAGTACGTACGCAATTAAAGCTCGTCTGAAGGCTCTCTTGTTTAAGGACTAGTTAAGGACTTCCGGGCCACGAAGTTGCTAATCGGTTGTTCTTCTTCATGATCTCGCTCCTTGAATATTACCGGTGCTTTAAGCATCATCATGTTCTCTAGGGTTAATCTTAAGGGGACGTTCTTGTTTTCACAATTTTCTTTCATGGAAGTCGCTTGAGTTTGGTAACGGAGTCGTCCAATTACATAATAGTGAATGAAATAAATCCAAAGCTGTATCTTTGGCAGTATAATTAGTTAACTAGAATGCTGACTGATTGTTCATCTACTTGCATGCTTAAGCAAGCTGATCTATCTTGTGGTTTACCAACCGATGACCAGACTGGCGGCAGTATTTCGGTGTTGTTACTCGATCACCGGACCAAGATCACGTTCTGTTCCCGGTTTAGGAGATAGGAGAACGGTTGATGTGATACCTACGACATTTGCTCGGTAAGCTTGGTTCAACGTAGCATAACAAGCAGTGAGTTTATGTTGCCTCAGAAACCTCGGGACAGTTCTTTCGATGAAGAAATGAATGCATTCATCAACAAGACGTATCGACATTTGAGTAAGCCAAAGCGCGACTCATGAAGAGTTCATCACCACGGAAGCACGCCCTCAACAACAGTCTGGCCGATTCCAGCTCAACAAAATCATCACCACCTCCATCCTGACAGCGTGACGTCTGGGATTACACCCGACATTATCGTATCGAACAGCATTGTTGCCAGCACATCAACAGAAATTGGTCACAAAGATGGACTCTGTTGGCTGAATACGTTCAACAGCCTGGCTGCGTCACGACAGCTAAGTCAAGCCCAAAATAGTGCAGTTGACTAATCGCTATGGTTCTGACTACCATCATAGTTAGTGTTACGCATCACAAGAAATTTTTATTATTGTTGAACAAGGGACTCTCAGTCAGTCTCTAGCCTGGCGCTGCCTCAGACATCACCACAACCTCCACCAACTTATGTTAGTCCACCGGCATTCCCTTGGTCCAGCGAACTTATCATACGGCAACAAGATTCTGTGGCGATAAAATGCATCTGCCTGATCTACCGCACCGCTGTGTTTCGTTCAACTGTATCATCGTCAGCGCAACCTGCTATATATCCAAATCTGACTTTAACCTATTTGACCTCTATCGGGTTGAACAGACATTCCAGTGAAAAGCCTCTGAAGTACACTCCTGCACACCTGTTCAACGGCTTCAAGTCGTTATTCTGGGGATAGTTTGGGTCGTTGTACCCGTACCCGGATTGTTCTGCATCTTAAAACCAGGCAGTCAACCGGTCTGTTGATCCAAACGATCAGTACTGTGTTCATCCATGTCACTGTTCAAACAGGATTTCAAATTCCTCGAAGGCCTGGTGGTATTGAAGCCCCTCACTTATCGATCTTGGGCAGCCCCAGATGTGATGAAAAAAGCTAACAGATCAGTCCGCGTCTATGTTAACTGCTCAAGTAGATTCAGCGTCCTACTGACGGCGAACTGTCATCTACTGTCTGGACCCCAGAACCTGTTCACCGTTCTCAGTAGTGGCACTAGGTTGCCAATTTCGGCCTACAGGACCGTCGTCCCATAGGTAAACGTTGCGCCCGAATCTTGTGAGTTGCTTCAAATTACTATACACCACGGTACTTCCCAATATGTTGGGCTTCCGCGTGGTTCCAAAATCACCCTGATCATTTTTTAGCATGTAATGGACGCAGTACTTTCCGGTTTTGTTAGTGCTGTATATAACTTGGACAGTGTTATCACCATGGGTTGCGCAAGTGAGCAGCCCCGGTGAAGAACATTGTTGGCCAACAAAAAACGAACTGCTGAGTGCCAGTTCTTCCTTTTGTCGGCCACTTACATTGGGGTCGTTTGTGATACAAATGGCCGCCGTCCAGACCCAGTGGACATCCGAACTATCCAGCACGTTTGTTCTAAAGAACGTTATTACTCTGACCAGTAATTCTAGCACTGGATTAATTGTTAGCTCACTACAGTCCTGAGCTTGACCAACTGTTCCGCGACGCTGTGATCAGTTGTCTTATCGACAATGATGAATTCAAACGCTTGGCGGAGAATTCATTGCGCTTCTTGAAGAAGAGTACAGGCGTATGCACTGCTCTGAAGCTATTCGGTTCGAAAGACAGCATTCGAAAAGTAGAAACGAGTTGCCATTGGTGGTGGTCGTAAGCACAGCATGACGACTGTAGTCAGTGGACCCATCGCATTCTGTCCAGGCACAGTCCACTCAGTGACTGCCTCTTGATCGGTGATCCACTGGAGAATTCTATTAATTTGAAGACGTGATGATTTCACTAACTGTCGAGTGCATCCTCGTATGACGCTGGGTAGGTTTGGCCTAGCGTCTCTAAGTCCGGGAAATTGCATTCCCTCCTTGAAGTAAAAATTGGGTCCTAAAAATGAACCAGGTTGAGTACAATATACTGGAATTTATGGACAGTATAGTTCGCCAGGCTATCCAGCAATGATCCTGACCTCTAAAGGACATGCCAGTCAGCCAATTCCATAATTCAGTTCGCTTCGGTAGGTCGGGCTTTTCGAGATTATGTTCCACCGTCCTAATTTTCCGGAAATGGTGACTGGAGAGGTTGCTCTTTAGTAAATGTCCACTTGCGTGAAGCGGAGAAAATGACAATGCGTTTGGTCTAGTCATGAAAGACTACTTCTCTGACAGTGGTAGTGAACAGCAATAAAGAGGTTCGTACGGCTTCGATGGACAAGACCAACTAAGTTGTTTGCAATGTTTGGTAAATGTTAGGCAACTATGAGGGAAAGAGTAAAACCTACGTAAATATATTAAAAAAAACATGAAACATGCAGACAGAGGTACCAAAAAACCACTCTCCAAACTCACATATTCGAAATCAGTATGCCCACATCTTGCCACACAATGAACCGATTATATAATTGAAAGTGAGGACAGGTTTCATTATGAATTTTTACTTCGTCATTAAACAGCACTCAATGATGTTACATACAACTCGGCCGAAACCTTGACAAACAATTCACGCCGCTGAAGTTTGATTTAGCCGCCCACCTTCATCAAAAGTCTCTAGCCGCGGAATCTGTGAATCATAAAAGCCACAACGTGATAGACGAAACCGAATTACTTAGGTCAGTCATTTGATGAATGACTTTGTTTCCTTGGCAATTCATCCTCTGCCTATGTTGCACCTACGACACCGGCGAAAAGTTCTCAGTTTTCCGGAACTCCTTAGTACATGAACCGAAAAATCAATTCTGGACATACGTAAAGAATAAACAAGAGAACTCTCTTGACATTCCCAGCCAAACGTGCCCCTATTAAACTATTGTTGCCTACCCGATGATGCCACCCGATTCGAGCGATGCGAACACGAACTTGATGGACAAACACCTAGATACGGTCTGCGTTTTCTACTCTGAGTTGCCAAGTTTTGCTTCCATAAAGTAGCGCTGCTTCAAAGCTGCCTTACATACATTATCTACCACCGCAAAGGAGGTACACGCATACATCTTGTGGTTATCGCAGTTGAGCACAGGTGAATAAAAGTGGTAGAATTGTCGTTAGTCTCTCTTGATGACAATGTTGTAAATTATAACTTGAGCCAAAGTGTGGGGCTAAAGTGCCTTCCGTATGGTTACATACTTGTCTGACACACCTCTGTGACCAAAGAATCCTAAAGGTATGATTCGATCAACTGTGTTGAAATCATCTTTATAGTCCATCAATCATTGACTGGTTGTATGCATGACTCTACTTCACAATCTGTGTAGAGTGTAAGTTTGATCGACCCATCGGCTTTCAATACAAAACCTTGTTTGTTGTTCTATAAGACCAACTCACGTGTTACGGTGAGTCGATGAATTATGTTGGGTGCGAGAACCATAATTATGACTAGAGTCAGGTTGCGTTTCGGTTTTTAGGGCGAAGCTAGTTTTCGGATAACAAAGCACCTCGATCTGGATAACATTTTTGAACGTGTTGTCCACGCCAATCCCGATAACGTAACAGGTTGTCTTTATCACGGTTGAATTGATCAAATAAGACATGTTAACAGGCGGTGGAAAGACATGGCTCAGTAACAAGGCCATGAACCTGAGAGGTGCCAAGCGACGGTTATTACTGTGACAGTGATGCTATAACATGTCACGTCAGGAGTCCAGGAATGACGCGATAAACCCAAAAGCAGCGTGACGTGACTCTGATTCTATGAGAAGATGACTATGTTTTGATCAGTATGTTGATAATTTGTTTCGTACATGAACGCAGCTCCTTATTATTCATCGTTTGATTAAAAAAAACTCTCGTGATGGTAAAATACGTTAGAGAAATGTGTTTTTACTTTGTCCATTTACACTCCCCGGCGCATGCCAGTTCCCGGTCCAGTAGTGCATTTCAAGCGCTGAAACGGCTATAAAGAAGTGTGAGAACAGCCTGATGATATCGATAGTGGACCGTGGCTGCCAAAACACCGAGACAATAGGCCGAGCTACCTGACTGGTAATGTGCAAACACCCCCACCCTACCCACAGCAAGCTCATCTGGCTGTAGCTCCCGCCACTTGGCGTACCCGTTGGACAAGCCCTTTAGTCTGGACTTCGGATTTTGTTGCCGGGCCACTACTTCAGGGACGTACTATGCCTGTTTCGGTCTTCATATGCTATTCTCATCCCCGAAACGTGGCTTGCTTTACCCGTCCGGCCTTTATTACGACGGCCACGGGAGTCCTTGCCTGTCCAATTGTGTCAG
>LOND01005036.1:13372-25060 GCA_014220965.1 Paragonimus kellicotti
AACCCCTGTGAGAAGCCGGAAATTAGTGTGTACAACTCAGGGGTATTCTATCCACATCAAATTTTGCACTTAATACCAAAGTGTGCGTTGAGGACATAATTCATCAGGAGGCTTTATAAGATGAGTTTGTCCGTGATACATATATATATATATATATATATATAATATTTACATAAACAGAGTACTTAGTCATGAACGGCTGCTTAAATCGTGAGAGCTTCGATACTCAGGCGCTAAATTATCAGCATGCGGGCGCCACGCGTTTTAGATACACTAGTACCACACATTTCAAGGCTGGCTACGTACACACAGATGCACGTCATTCAATCGCGATACTGAAATCGTGTTAACGTAAACGTTCATGCATTGAGTGACATTTGGCAGCACTGTACTCATTCAATCATATCGGTTTACGGATTTGGTGTGAACAAATACTTTGCACCGGGACTTCTGCAAAAGTGCACTGAAACATTCAGTGCAACGGTAGCACAGGACTAAATTCGTGTCATTGTTATACAAGTGCTATAAGTGAACCCACCTTTGCGTCATGATAGAACCACAGGCTTTTAAAACATACCATATCAACATTCTTAGGACGCCGTTATCTTATTCACAGTCACGAGAATATTAAAACCATATTTTCATTCACGTGATCATTGCATCCCACTGAGTACTATAGAATAGCGATACCAACATTACAAGCTCAACAGCCATGAAATGTGCTTAATTACAGCTATATTCAGTGTGACGCCCCCGGAAAAATCAAGTAAACATTGAGGGACATTCAGGCTGTTCCAATTGGAGTTAACATGGCTAACCAGTGGCTCTAGCATCTCCACAGAACGGCCCTTTGGTAATTTTCTCTACAAAATAAACAGTCTTCAGAACAGGCTCCTGTGGCTCTGTCTCGCCCAGAGAGGCATATAGTGGGGTGGTCAGCGTTATTGATTTCGGTCACACTGCGATGACACAGAATAATCCATGCACGGAACTCACGTGCGTACACTTACAGTGACCTCAAAGAAATCCTGGTAATTTCGCCAATACCAATGCTATCATTGTCCCGTGAGCACGCCGACACAAGTACAAACAGTCTCATCTCAGATCTTTAGTTATGACACGCGATTCAATAAGATGAACTTGACTGGCATCACAAGACCGTCCATACGATTGAATACAACTCTCGTGGTCTCTCGAGAACCCATGGAAAGATAAGGCTTCACTCTATTCCATAAGCTTGGCGCGAAGTATAGCACTATTGTCCTAAGGATCATCAAGTCGACATCCGAAAAAATCCATTCAACGTTTCATCCACACACCATGGATCTTACGTGCGTAATACTTGTTCGAATCAGTGACCTAGATATACTGACTTCATTTCATTTGATAGTCATTCGCAGTACAATTTATCTGCAAAACCTTGTGACGTTGTTTAAATATTTAGAGATTTTAATGGTACTACTTTCGAAGACTTGTCAACACAACCTACTATACGAACACACATGTTCTGTGGTTCTTTGACAGTAGAATCACGAGAAACTGGTCGCGCGATACGATCGTTGCCAACGAGGCAGTACCTCTAAGCATGCAAGTCTTGCGGACAAATGACCGCGGTGAAAACAGTGCCTACCATTTTATTGGGGAGTCTAAGTGTGAGGATTGTGGTTAAATACTTCTGTGCAGTTGACAATTACAGCAATATCTCGGAAAGTTAGGCTGAGGGTCTATTCCAATGGGTTCACTCTCATTAATGCTGGTTTACTATTTCTTATTCATGCTCTGATACAAGTGGTATATGTTGGTGAACCGAGCACTTCATATCTTACCAACGAGGGTATCAAGTTGGCATCGATTGTTCACCAATCGTTCATGGAATTACTTCAAATCTAGGTAGTTTAGTGTTAGTCCACCTGCCTGAAAAGTTTCTAGAGTAGCAGTGTGTCAACAAACGAAATGAAAATTCGAAATAAAGCTACTTTTATAGGCTTGATTGGAATGAGCAATTGTTCTGTGGTGATAAATCTCACATGCCGACGTCCATCGGCGTGTTTAACGTGCGAACAGATGAAAACCTGAGACTGAATAATGCAGACCGGATGGAATTTGAAATTTCCTAGGATATTTATGTTTTTTCTTCTAGCCCATTGACAAATGTTGGAGAATTGTACATAGCAAGCAGTGTGTACATCAAATGCAACGGATAATCGTTTGTTATTTAAGAAATTCCCTTGATAAGACCAGTTCGTTCTTTACAAGTTGAGTAGTGTGGTTTTGTACATTGCATCAGTAATGAGTACCAATTTTTCATCGTTTCTCCCGCTGATCATCCAAGGTGCGTACATAAAAAGAGTTTCATTCTCTTGTTTGTAGGAGATTGTAGGTATCATCGTGTGGTATGTGCTGTCTAAACCATGTTTTCGCAATTAAACACAACACGGCATATAGCTGCAGTATGGACATAACATTATATACATGATTATATGGCTTCCATTCTGGTTGGCTGGATTCCTCACAACAGTGTCGAAATTATTGGTGTCATGTTGCTTTGACCAGATGGAGGGAATAATCACGTTACGCTTGTCAGTTTGCTTAAACTTGCCTACACAACGACTGGTGAGGGTGAAAAGTTTGAACATTTCTTCCTGGAGTAAAATAATTTCGGACCTCAATGGACCTCAGTTGAATTTAGACAACTCATATGTCCTACATATTTCAAAGCGTATTTAGTTTGCGTTCTAATTAACGTTCACAATTTTATCTCAGATGAAAAACTACGGTGCGCTGTGTATTCATCGTTTTCCACAGTTACAAAATACGTATATGGTACTACACATACAAATTTCTCACTTCAGTAGAGCCCCTGTATAGGTTATGTATACATCTGCAGCATAAGTGACGTTCTTCAGCTTTGTTATCAAGATGGCTGTGTGGTTACCTGCTGAAGATTTCATACAAGGTTGTAATGACGTAATTAAAGCAATCTGGTCGCCACTAGTTGATGAAGGTCTTATTAATTGAAACAGTCTAAAGTTCTACCTGAGGGTGTTTCAGAATATTCTCCAATGGTGTTTAAAATGAACAGTTTTGTATATGCTTAAGATTTACATTGTTGTCACGGGTCAAGGTGTACTCATATTAACTTAGATTGTTTTGTAGATGTCATCTGAACACCAGTTAGTAAACGTTTTGTTATTTGACATTGTCTTCAGTTTTTACTGAATTGCTTTCGGTATATCTATGTCGTATTTCAAATGAAAAAGATGTGTTATTTCTGTTTCCTAATCAGAAATCAACAACGTCCAATAGTGTGAATATTTCCAGAATTTACATTATGGTTTCAGTTAATTCTGTTGTTTGGCGACGTACGTATTTGAGAAAGAGTTTGCCGCGAAACATACTTCAATCACAGAAAACGATTATTTTCCACAAACTCGCAGAGTTATTTGATTAATATAATTAATTAATGTAATAATTATTCAATTTATAGGGCGGGACACTATGAACCAGTGTAAATTCCCCAACACAGTGGTTTCTAGCAATTTGGAGCTTGCCATCGTGACCTCTGTTCCTTTGTTAATGTGATTTCGATTACAACACTCCTGAGGAAGGCCACCCGAGGTGGTTGAAACGTAGAGTATTACAACTTGCTCATAACGTTGTGTTATTCTCAATCCATTTATCAATAACATGTTAAACACGACGCCCAAACTGTTTGACTTCATTCGTACTAAATTTGGTGCGGATATCTTACAACAGACCGCATCTCTGCATTATGATCTCCAAAGGCTCACCAATTTGTACAGTGAAACGAACTGAAACAATAGGTTGAATCAACGTTCAATGGAACGTTCGGTAAAGTGGAGATATGATATAGCGGAACCAAGAGCGAGCGTACGGTGTGAGTTGTCCATTTGGATGCATGGGAGTATGTTTCGTTATTCCCACAAGTTCAGACAAATGTTCAACCATACGCAGAATTTTGGAAGAAACTGGGTGAAATTGGATTTCAACACCCATTGTAAATAACCTAAAACAGAAGAGTCTTCTAGTTTCGGAATACATAGTCGTTCACCGGGTATATCGCACACATCTTGCTGTACTCTCATCGGCATTTCCCCAAGTGTTAAGCGAAACCATCCCTCGTTGAGCTTCGTTACAACGAAACATTACATTTATATAAAAACCGTTTTTAACCCCTGTGAGAAGCCGGAAATTAGTGTGTACAACTCAGGGGTATTCTATCCACATCAAATTTGTGCGTTGAGGACATAATTCATCAGGAGGCTTTATAAGATGAGTTTGTCCGTGATACATATATATATATATATAATATTTACATAAACAGAGTACTTAGTCATGAACGGCTGCTTAAATCGTGAGAGCTTCGATACTCAGGCGCTAAATTATCAGCATGCGGGCGCCACGCGTTTTAGATACACTAGTACCACACATTTCAAGGCTGGCTACGTACACACAGATGCACGTCATTCAATCGCGATACTGAAATCGTGTTAACGTAAACGTTCATGCATTGAGTGACATTTGGCAGCACTGTACTCATTCAATCATATCGGTTTACGGATTTGGTGTGAACAAATACTTTGCACCGGGACTTCTGCAAAAGTGCACTGAAACATTCAGTGCAACGGTAGCACAGGACTAAATTCGTGTCACTGTTATACAAGTGTTATAAGTGAACCCACCTTTGCGTATGATAGAACCACAGGCTTTTAAAACATACCATATCAACATTCTTAGGACGCCGTTATCTTATTCACAGTCACGAGAATATTAAAACCATATTTTCATTCACGTGATCATTGCATCCCACTGAGTACTATAGAATAGCGATACCAACATCACAAGCTCAACAGCCATGAAATGTGCTTAATTACAGCTATATTCAGTGTGACGCCCCCGGAAAAATCAAGTAAACATTGAGGGACATTCAGGCTGTTCCAATTGGAGTTAACATGGCTAACCAGTGGCTCTAGCATCTCCACAGAACGGCCCTTTGGTAATTTTCTCTACAAAATAAACAGTCTTCAGAACAGGCTCCTGTGGCTCTGTCTCGCCCAGAGAGGCATATAGTGGGGTGGTCAGCGTTATTGATTTCGGTCACACTGCGATGACACAGAATAATCCATGCACGGAACTCACGTGCGTACACTTACAGTGACCTCAAAGAAATCCTGGTAATTTCGCCAATACCAATGCTATCATTGTCCCGTGAGCACGCCGACACAAGTACAAACAGTCTCATCTCAGATCTTTAGTTATGACACGCGATTCAATAAGATGAACTTGACTGGCATCACAAGACCGTCCATACGATTGAATACAACTCTCGTGGTCTCTCGAGAACCCATGGAAAGATAAGGCTTCACTCTATTCCATAAGCTTGGCGCGAAGTATAGCACTATTGTCCTAAGGATCATCAAGTCGACATCCGAAAAAATCCATTCAACGTTTCATCCACACACCATGGATCTTACGTGCGTAATACTTGTTCGAATCAGTGACCTAGATATACTGACTTCATTTCATTTGATAGTCATTCGCAGTACAATTTATCTGCAAAACCTTGTGACGTTGTTTAAATATTTAGAGATTTTAATGGTACTACTTTCGAAGACTTGTCAACACAACCTACTATACGAACACACATGTTCTGTGGTTCTTTGACAGTAGAATCACGAGAAACTGGTCGCGCGATACGATCGTTGCCAACGAGGCAGTACCTCTAAGCATGCAAGTCTTGCGGACAAATGACCGCGGTGAAAACAGTGCCTACCATTTTATTGGGGAGTCTAAGTGTGAGGATTGTGGTTAAATACTTCTGTGCAGTTGACAATTACAGCAATATCTCGGAAAGTTAGGCTGAGGGTCTATTCCAATGGGTTCACTCTCATTAATGCTGGTTTACTATTTCTTATTCATGCTCTGATACAAGTGGTATATGTTGGTGAACCGAGCACTTCATATCTTACCAACGAGGGTATCAAGTTGGCATCGATTGTTCACCAATCGTTCATGGAATTACTTCAAATCTAGGTAGTTTAGTGTTAGTCCACCTGCCTGAAAAGTTTCTAGAGTAGCAGTGTGTCAACAAACGAAATGAAAATTCGAAATAAAGCTACTTTTATAGGCTTGATTGGAATGAGCAATTGTTCTGTGGTGATAAATCTCACATGCCGACGTCCATCGGCGTGTTTAACGTGCGAACAGATGAAAACCTGAGACTGAATAATGCAGACCGGATGGAATTTGAAATTTCCTAGGATATTTATGTTTTTTCTTCTAGCCCATTGACAAATGTTGGAGAATTGTACATAGCAAGCAGTGTGTACATCAAATGCAACGGATAATCGTTTGTTATTTAAGAAATTCCCTTGATAAGACCAGTTCGTTCTTTACAAGTTGAGTAGTGTGGTTTTGTACATTGCATCAGTAATGAGTACCAATTTTTCATCGTTTCTCCCGCTGATCATCCAAGGTGCGTACATAAAAAGAGTTTCATTCTCTTGTTTGTAGGAGATTGTAGGTATCATCGTGTGGTATGTGCTGTCTAAACCATGTTTTCGCAATTAAACACAACACGGCATATAGCTGCAGTATGGACATAACATTATATACATGATTATATGGCTTCCATTCTGGTTGGCTGGATTCCTCACAACAGTGTCGAAATTATTGGTGTCATGTTGCTTTGACCAGATGGAGGGAATAATCACGTTACGCTTGTCAGTTTGCTTAAACTTGCCTACACAACGACTGGTGAGGGTGAAAAGTTTGAACATTTCTTCCTGGAGTAAAATAATTTCGGACCTCAATGGACCTCAGTTGAATTTAGACAACTCATATGTCCTACATATTTCAAAGCGTATTTAGTTTGCGTTCTAATTAACGTTCACAATTTTATCTCAGATGAAAAACTACGGTGCGCTGTGTATTCATCGTTTTCCACAGTTACAAAATACGTATATGGTACTACACATACAAATTTCTCACTTCAGTAGAGCCCCTGTATAGGTTATGTATACATCTGCAGCATAAGTGACGTTCTTCAGCTTTGTTATCAAGATGGCTGTGTGGTTACCTGCTGAAGATTTCATACAAGGTTGTAATGACGTAATTAAAGCAATCTGGTCGCCACTAGTTGATGAAGGTCTTATTAATTGAAACAGTCTAAAGTTCTACCTGAGGGTGTTTCAGAATATTCTCCAATGGTGTTTAAAATGAACAGTTTTGTATATGCTTAAGATTTACATTGTTGTCACGGGTCAAGGTGTACTCATATTAACTTAGATTGTTTTGTAGATGTCATCTGAACACCAGTTAGTAAACGTTTTGTTATTTGACATTGTCTTCAGTTTTTACTGAATTGCTTTCGGTATATCTATGTCGTATTTCAAATGAAAAAGATGTGTTATTTCTGTTTCCTAATCAGAAATCAACAACGTCCAATAGTGTGAATATTTCCAGAATTTACATTATGGTTTCAGTTAATTCTGTTGTTTGGCGACGTACGTATTTTGAGAAAGAGTTTGCCGCGAAACATACTTCAATCACAGAAAACGATTATTTTCCACAAACTCGCAGAGTTATTTGATTAATATAATTAATTAATGTAATAATTATTCAATTTATAGGGCGGGACACTATGAACCAGTGTAAATTCCCCAACACAGTGGTTTCTAGCAATTTGGAGCTTGCCATCTTTCTGAACTCTCTAAGGCCCAGTCAACACAGTGTAGTGAATTTCATTGAGAGTATCGTGGAGCTCAGCGTAGGCCGGAATCCACCGTGTAATGGTGACAGACCAAAACTATCCACAGAATCCGTCCTTTATCTCATTTTATGCCGCATCCTTATCTTACGTACAACCAGTGGGGTACATTCCGCATTGTGATCATAGGGATGCGTGGACTAGTGGTGGCATCCTGTTGATTTTATTCAGCACCAGCTCAGAGCCATTGATTCAACCGAATTTCTTCTTTTTGAGCATTTTGAAAAGTGGATATGTTGTTTGGATGTATACCGGTGTGATCGTTAGTTTGGAATAAACCGTTCTCAGAACAGTCCTCTGCTACCACTCCGGTTTTAGAGTTGGTATGTTCTTGGTGGCTGTCCGATTCCGTAGTGACAACTGAATTTCGCCATTACCAGCTGTGTCTCAAACCGACGCTTCTACCTTGCCCGATTTGGCATTTCCTTACTGTTCAAACTTAGGCCGGCTACGTCGATTAGTTTCAGTACTAATCTTAACCTGTCCCCACACTGAATTGGAGTGTTTTAGGATGTCATCTCTGTTTACGGTCATTCCATTCGGATTTTGCAGAATACAAGACTGGGGGCGTCTGAAAGTGACTGGAACGCAGCAAGTCTCCAATGGCGTCATAGAGAATGTGCATTTTTGTCCAGTTACACAGAGGGCGGATTTTGTTGTGTTCTTCTGTGCCACTGTTCGCGGAAAACAAATCTATGGAAAGGTATTATCTTGGCTTCGTATAGCCGTGTAAAAATCTCTCACCTGCGGTACTGGGAGCGCATTTTCAGTTTTTACTTCGTTCAACACTGTAAACTTAGTAGGATTAATCCCCTTTTCTGGTCAGTATTACCGTTGGTAAACATGAGTCGCTTGCCCACGGAATTATTCATTCCTCTCTCGACTCTTTCAGCTGTCTCATTACTTCTGGAATCAAGTTGAATGACATTCTCTTGTATGTTTGTCCGCATTCCGCTTCCAGTTTAAGGTCTATCAACTTTTAAGTCCATTGAGAAAAATCCGTACTGATTACTCATGTCAGAAAATAAATGAGCGGATACGTCAACTCACTGCTTAGTGACATATGAAGATGACATTCTGGTAGGAAGTTATCAGTAACTCCACCAACCCTACGTCTCCCTTCCGCCTACGCTTGACAAAATTTCACAGTATCACCTAGGGCACTTAAAGCGTTTTTCCTAAGACCTGTGTTCATTTTCACTGTTTATGTCCACTGATGCTGAATCAGCTTCGTTGGCTGGGTCACGTCCGTCGGATGGGCGATGACCGTATTCCGAAGCAGCTTCTGTATGGACAACTGAAATCAGGTAAGCGAAATCCTGGTGGTCAAAAGCTGATATACCGAGATGTTTTTCCAAGTTATTCTTTCGCGTGATAACAATGCTTTTAGATGGTGCTAAGACTCAGCGTTGAACCGGAAGGTCTGAAGAAATATGATCCAGATGGGCGTCTACAGGTTCAGCCAACAATTATTACGCAGTACGGAAGGGAAACATGGGTGCCGTTGGTCAGAGTAACATGACTATATTGCATCGCAATATGTGCGGCCGCGAGCGCGCAGGCCGCCTCGTATTAGTAAGTCACCAACCTACTCAAAGTAAGCCGTTAGCCAAGAGACAATGAGTACGTTAAGGTCCAGTAGGTTGCATCATTTATGTTAATTTTTTCTTGTTCACACCGACCAACGACCACCATCGTGTGAGAACTCACGTACGTTTTTTCAGACAACTGAGTCTCTATGATCATCTACCCTTTCTTTTCTTCAGCTTTCTTGGTGTACTGTATGCTGAGAGTTTTGTCTGTTTTACTCCAGTTAAATGTTGAATTTTGCTTTTTATCCGCCCTTCTCTAGAGTACCGTAGTATGTACCAATGTAATGGGCCACTTCTTTCATTATCTTTTCAATATTTTTATCCCCAGTTTAGATCTTACCATTGAGTCTCTCTCTGTTTATTTCCCGAAGAGATAGGGGTTTCAGTTTCGTGCTAGCCTATCAATTGGCTAACCAGCATTGGCCGGCTGGACACAAAGGCCTCACTCACACACCTACTGGTCTTATTCCTTCGGGTTTACACCGGATACGTGATGTGTGAGTGGAACCACAAGTGATTCAGCCATTGTATATCTATTCGGCGTAAACCCGATAGGATGAGACCAACAGGCCTGCGACTAGAGGCCTATGATATCCAGACGGTTAATGCTGGTTAGCTGAAAGGACAAGACTTACTCAACTGAGACGAGAACAGAGAAAGACGTCAATGATAAGACCCATGTTCGGAAGAAAGGTATTGAGAGTATATGATAGCAGTTGGTTCAGTACAGGATTAAATAAGATTCTACTTCATGTACTATTAAAAGAAGACACCTGGGCGACGTTAGATCGAAAGCTGAGTAAAACCCTCGTCGTAGATTGCACCATGAAAATGGTAGGAGGCCACCACGACTCACTGTCAAACTGCGGAAACTACTGCTGATAAGAACGAAAAACATACGTGCATAGAAATATGTACATTTATAAATGACCTAATTTACTCGTTCCTGAGGTACTTACCTTTCAGTCGCTTGACGTACCACTGTGGCTATTTTTATGAGCTGACAATCAAGCTGACAATCAGAGGCGACTAACGCATTTGTCGTTACATTCATCGCAGCACCATATAATCAAGGCATCCATAGTTGCTTCGTATACGGCACGTTTGAATCTTCAAACGCCAGTCCGAATCACGTTCATCTAGATAGCCCGATTCAAAATCAAGCCATCCCGAGATCTGAAATGGATATCACAACGTGTTTGGCCTATCTGGATAACATCCTGGTATCGTAGCTTTGGATCACCAGGACTTTGTTTGCCTATTTTTAGTTGCCCGTAGGATAGCTGTTTCGGAGTCCGTCTGTCACACATCCTACGGACTTATCCTAGGCAACGGAGCTCACTAAGTATCAGCGGAACTTCAATACCTCTGTGTCCGCTCCCGAAGTACAGCAGTTTTCGGAGTTGTTTCGATCATCAGATTCTCACGATACGTCTTAGATGCTTTAGATGGAAACGATTAAGTTTCCGCACGCTCCGTTAATACAAAAAACAAATTTCACTGCGTACAGCGGAGTAGATCGCCCTACTGAGCGATAGTCATGCGGCTTTTTTTCGTTATCAGGCTGCAGTTTTTCGAGAAAAGTCTTTGAAGGTGTCCGAAAGCAGCGCTAGTCTTAACTGCACAACTCAGCAACTAGCGATTCACGAGCAGATTCCCCAACATATTGTCACCTAAGCAGCAGAAGTGCGTACAGCTATCCACACTGTGTCGATTAGTGCGGCTTCCAGCTGTAGGCACATCACCTTCATCCAGAAAAGAAAGATGAAAGTAACATAATAAGAAATACCTGTGTCAATATCCAGGCCAAAGTTGGATGCTGCGGTTGCAAAAGCCGCAGACGGTCGCTTGGCTCTTATTCATTCACCTATCTCGGTGCTTAGCTGATGGAAGTTAGTTTTGTCTAGTTCCGGAACCAAAATTACTGTTGAATGAATCTTAGATTAAATTCCCTAGTCGGATGTAGGTTCGACTGTATATTGCGAGAAATCAGTCTGCAAACTTCCTGGGAAGGAGTACGTGCACATTAATGATTACGCTTAAGTTTATTGTGCAGATAGATTAACTTCATTAAGATTAATACGCCGCACTGTTTTTTTTGTGAATGAACTAAGATAACCAGGAAGTACACATTTTGGAAGGTTTTATATCAATGAAGACACTCGATGAAAACGTTTTGCATCTTAAAATTAGCGCTTAGATAAGTGTAATATTGTTCGGGAAGTTCATCTTGGAAGCGACTGGTGCATCGTAAATTACTTTATGGAGTTCAGTCCCATTTCCAGTTTAGACCATTCGTAGATTTTT
>LOND01005036.1:31987-42133 GCA_014220965.1 Paragonimus kellicotti
AAATTGAAAGCCGCGATTCTACGGAATCTCAGCGTTACAGCCACTTGAAATGTTAATGTGGTGTTAATGTGTATGTGATGATGTGCGGTCAGAAGGATACGAAAATGTCCGGCGCAAACGAACAAATGACTGTGCTTGACCGTTAGATTTTTAGCATACATTATTACACATTTATTGAAAGTTTCGGATGCAACAAGGAATAATTTCAAACACGTTAATGCGTTGACATGCTGTAGATGTTGTGCCATCCGAATGGGAGAATAATCTGTGGATTTGTCTTCTCAAAACCAAGGCATTTGTGCGTCAGACCATGATGGCGATACGAAACTATTTTAATGATGAGTACTTTGCCACAAACAAGTGGTATTTTAACGTGAACTTTCCTAAACTGCTAAACTCAACCAATATGATTTGATGGTCAACATGTGAATCACGGAGGCATACATAACGAAGTTCGGCCTGTCAACGGTAGCAGTTTGACATCAGAGAGGCTTTGCCGTCGTCACGTTCCATATGGTTACCCAGTGTCCAGCATTAAGCTTATTGTTCAGAACATTCGAGTAGTAGTGTTCTTTTTTCGCCGTTTACAATCGTAAAGACTATTACAACAGATCGGTGAACACTGTAAGTCGAGCAATTTTATAGGCATATATGCAGAGCATTTTGTTCATGGTAAACTAACCGTGTGGAATTAGTGTTCAGTCTGCAGGGCTCGCCCATCCGTTTAAGATCCAAATTGGGTGAAATGAACAGGCCATCAGCCAGCAGGCACGAAGTGGTACACGCGCTTGAGACGGTTAACTGCGACCATCCAACAAAAGCTATCTAAGACTTCATATATCGTCAAGATTCTGTTACCGTGATTTCTGCTGCTTGTCTGAAAGAATGTTCCGTTTTCAACTTCCTTCATACTAGACCTGCTGGTGCTGAGTTTATTTGCTTTTGCTTTTCGCACTCTATTCTTCAGTCCGAAACTTTAAGAATCAAAAGTTCAATTCCACCAGTTCGTTTGCATCCAACCTCAGTGGGGTGTATCCCTTAAATGCCACCAGGTGTCGTATGTTGTGTCCGCCGAATCACTTAGTACGCAAGCAGTGTACCTCGTTGAACCTTGACGATTAACTCATGCCGAATTGGATTGATGACACTTGAATTTTCACAGCCGGCTTGTTGGGCATGGTTCATTTAGTTTATTTAAAGCTTCATGACCCATAATATTCAATTGCTAGTCTTACCACACCAGATGGCAGACGTCAAACTGTACGGTTTTCAAATAAATAATTACAATGACTGCTGTGTTAGATCCCCCCAACTATCCAGCAGCCACGATTTATTCATCCTATCAAACTGAATGATTCTGCTGAGAAATAGCGGTGATTACGATAACGGTTTTAGGAAGACAGTCGATGTTGTGAAAATTGATATACAGCCACAAACAACATCAACGAACAAAGTAGAATGTTGATTGTTTTCAAATACTTGACCAAAGTTAAAATGAGAGGAAGATATATCACAAAAATTTACGACGCTCACTACCGTGAGTCGTAAAAATAGAACAAGAATGGAAAACAAACAACCAAAACGTTCGAACTCATCTGCAGCTTTAGGGATGTATGCAGATCATATAAAAAGCACACACTACGCCAAAGAATCCCCAAAATATTACACATCCTGTGTTCAACATCTCGTTTTGTAATTGTTAGGTCAAACTGGATTCCCCAATTAAGCTTTCTTTGAATTGTTGCTATCCTGGGAAATTTCACACTCTAAACTAGTTCAGTCCTACCAAACTTGGTTACAATGATGATTCACATTGAATGTTACGAAAATAACGAAAGCGACATATTTTGATGGTTTCAAGTTTCTCGCCTAAAACATATGGCCTTTTAAAAATGATCAGGTGACTACCAGTAATGAAGGATGTTTGATGTAGTTCCCATCGGAGTTAAAGAGATATTACAGTAACATTTATAGTGTGCTGGAATGAACAACTTATAAACGAGCAAAATTTTACTTTGATTTTAGGCGTGAAAATCTTAACCGACTTCAGTTCACCTTTTACACAGTCAGATACTTTCTACTATATGCAAGTACCATTTTTGACTGGGTGTTAAGATATGTATTGCACATTCACAATTAGCAAAAAGATACTGTTGAAAAATATAATTATTTTTCGTAAATTGTTTGGTGACGTTTGGTATGGATCTCTTATTTCTAAGACCACAGATTCAGTCAACGTGACTACCAACTTTATAATGCCTACTTCAACTGCCACTTAATCCCGTAATTTTTACGATACACATTGCCATCCTATCCATCCACAGATGCATTATTTTACATTAACTAACCGTCAACTTTGGGCGTTTACGACCAACGATGTTTACGACATGATTGTTTCGTTAAGTTTATTAAAATAAATAGTGATCAACTAACCAATTTTATTTGTAACGCTGGTTTGAGAAAAAAACAAGAATTGGCGGAAAAACTCGTATCCTCCTAATAAAAAATCAGGCAATCCAGTTTGACAAAACTGTTTTCTTATGAAGAAGGCTGAGATGGTGCTTTTTCTACGATTTCAGAAAGTGTAACTAAAGTGTGATCGGATCAAATTTCGTAGAAAGTTTGCTCATTCTACCGGCTAAGAGTAGAAATGCGATCCTGTATGGTGTAAGTAAGGTTGTCTGATTCCTAGTAATCCTTCAGCCTGTTAATTTTCACACAGTTTCACAAGTATGTAGTGGCTTTGCTTTTTGCATACGTTTCTCTGAATTTTGTAAGAGGAGAACTGAAATAGGACAGACCAATTAGTGCGAATTCATAATTGAAAGGCTGTTTTCCTAACATATTTGATGAAGTAGTTCTTGTACGGAACGTTCCACAATTCTTGAGTGATCCAACGTTTTGTCTTTGACTCAGTTCCTTCCTTCCGCTCAGAGTCCCTCACAGCGAGGAAGTTAACAACGGTCGAATTGTACTATCCTGATAAGCTATTCAGGAATATCACCGTTCAATTCATCTCGTTCCCTGTTAATCAGAAGTTATTTTCCCGAAAATTATTACTGATTTTTTAGTTCACGTTTCCTTGGTGGATGTCACGTGCTCATTATCTGTAGATGTATATACCCTCAATATGACAATTTGTATAATCCACGTAATGCTTTATGGGACAGTTTACCAACAAGTGTGGAAACCAGTCGCGTTCAAATTTGGAACACACAGTGTGATCAATTAGTGAAGCAACTTTAGCTGATGGACCTCACCACAAACAACTATAAATTATCGTGAATCAATTACATGCTATAAATCATGCTTTAAAACACATCAACACATTTATATTTATGCATACTGCATGACAACCACGGATTTCCGACATTAGAAAACGTATGCGTCATACTGCCAAGTTAAGTAAAGAAGAGTTCAAGCTGACGCAAAAATGAAAAACGAGCTGCATGTCAGTTGAGACACTATGATGATTTATCTAAAACATGATAAACGTCCTATGTGGACTGACTGGCTGCAAGAGAAGGTATGGTTTATAATTCTGGCAAACGTGCTAGCAGATGTGAAACTGTGAACGGAATTACTGGGACCAAATACCGAGGTTCGCTTATTCGCATCATGTCATGATAACGATTTTCTCCCTGTGTGCCAAGCATGTTGTCTTCTGGTGGAAACACCAGTGCATAAATCTTTTCATCCATGTTGCCTTCGCGACGACGTTTACACTGACTCATCTGGATCACTAATGGACACAAACTTTTGCGGTTAATTTTTGACCGGAACGTGGGCACCTGAAGAGATACGTGACATCCACGAACTACCTGGGGGTGCGGACGGAAAATTTATGGTTGTAGGGAACGACACATAGAGGTAGAAATATTTATAGAACCCGAAACTGAACCACTCTCTGTGTGAACTGAACAGGGTTTTTCCATATTCGCAGTTTGAAAGCGCAGTTGTTTGTTTGGATTGCAGCCTGTACTGCCTGTTTCACGAGTTGCTGGGTCACGATTAATACCCGTCGTTGATAAATTCTGATTGTTGGGTGAAATTTGCTCCGTGACTATTTGCGGATAACGACGGGGAACAGAAAGCTTATGATCGGGTATGTCTGGTGTCTTACTAGTTTGCTTATGGTCCAAAGTATTCATCGGCCGGAATTTTGGCTCAAATCTCTCAGACATGTCGCTGTGATGTTCTCCTGAGGAAATTGGGGGACATAACAAGTCAGGACGATTGCTGTTCATGATGTGGGCACTTGTAGCAGTGTGCACAGTGGACAGGGAGCTGTTTGGTTGATTGTCTGAACCGGAATCTGCAAATTCTTGCAAATCCCCTTCGAATTCATGGGGA
Source organism: Paragonimus kellicotti (assembly GCA_014220965.1). NCBI lineage: Eukaryota > Metazoa > Platyhelminthes > Trematoda > Plagiorchiida > Troglotrematidae > Paragonimus > Paragonimus kellicotti. Next base: position 36,341 of record LOND01005036.1, read on the forward strand.
TAACGGACAACTGGAATCGGATGAGACCGCTGTTGGGCAACAGGAATATTTTGGAAGCAGCTGGCTGTCAAAGAAGGACCAAGACATTCGACGAAACAATCGGCTGAAGTGAACAACGGTGGAGAAAATTTAAGGCGGGTAGAGGAATTTAATGCAACTGAGGAACCGGTTGTGTGCTTCATATTTCCAGAAAGCTGTTTAACAACTGGTTGGTTGCCAAAGGCGGAATAAATGTCACATTTCGATTCTGTCATCAAAGTCGTCGCTGGTTCTGTTCTACTTCTTGAAATTAAAGGGGATGTTGAATGTATAAAAGGTTTGATTGTTTCTCGGGGATCTGTGTACTGTTTAGAATCATTTGCATTACTCTCCCACAAGCGATCTTTCTCCATTTCAGCAAATCGTGTTTTCGCAGGAAGTAGGCCAGAATTGTATTTGTTCAAATAAGTGGACACCGATATGTAAGGAGTGTTTATAAATTGACGTTCCAGCTTGTAGTTGAGTGATTCATTTTTCTCGGCGGATTTCACTTGCCCTCCAACCGTACGCCCATGGTCGACCATAATTTGGTTGGTCCCTCCTCGTGAAAGCACAGTGTGGTCAGCATTCTCAACCTGAACTCTACCAATGGATGATGTCATTGAACGAATAGGATATGGGTCCGGGGCACATATACTGCAAAAGTTGGCACGTGTTTCTCGACTGCATGGAGATCCACAATTGTTTGTCTGACAACCGCAACAAACAGATCCGATAGGACTGATAGATCCCAACTTCGGTTCGGGAATAGTCATGGGGTTCCAATGATGTGGAAGCACTTTGGCGCGGTCAGCGTAAACAGAGTCTGTAGTGAGTCTGTTCCCATAGCTACTGGTATGCACCAGTTCACCTACGTATAAATCACAGTCCTTGGCAACGACAACCGAAGGCTCACCAGCTTGTGAACCATGATAGGATGGACAATCTTTTCTGACTTCTTTATTTGCGGTGTAAAATTTAGACCGTAAATGATAAAGACGTTTATGGTGTCCGATGTAGATTATTAACGTAAGCACCAAGAGCAAACAGACGATAGAGGGCACCAAAGAAATCAACATAACACGACTAGAATTCAATGAAGTGGTCGAGTCAATCCCGTCTGGTGAATCTGCTTTGTTTGTAGCATCATTTTGAGCAGCTTGAGGTAAAAGAGAAAAATGAGGATTCAGTTAATCAGTACCGAATTAATCTGAATTAAAAGCATGAAACTTAAAGCTCTCTTTCATAACCAAGATCAAATTAAGTTTGATACAAAATATTGCCGAAGAAGGTCAGTTATTTGTGAGAAATCCACTAACCCCTTAGCGGGAGCTTTATGGCAAAGCTTGGGTCGTTTATTGATTAACACGAATTGGTCAGCCCCAACAAATGAACCACTCGGTTATCATATTTGATCACATTGTTGTTGTCATCATTCATTTGTGTAACTGTCAGATAACCATAACCGAAACATACTTACGTTGGGTTTCTCACAAAACTGTCGAGTTGCCGATGGAATTATTAGCTGCGACTGATGGTTTCCATGTTTAGCTGCTTGCCGATTTTGCCATTCAGTTTGTGAAAGTTTGACTACCAATCGAGATGTCATCACTGGTACGTGGGAAATGAAGTGCGTACATCTCAGACATACACCCAAAGTACCAAATTCATTAATATTCCCATCAGTCTTAAACTGACACTGGTGCACAATGCTGAAAATCCATGATAACCGGTAAGACTTTACAGGCAGCGTAGACATCACGAATGTTTTCGGCAATACAGCCTACCATGGTTACCTAACTATAGACGACCAGTCAATCACTCACAGACTTAGCCAGTTGTTGGAGAAAGTATCACCGGTATCCACAAACGGTTAACATAATATGGGAACGTTATGGTAATCAAATGAGAAATCGGTGAACAACTAGTCGTTTTTAACGCAATTGGGAGAAAATAAAAATAAAAGTTTGAGGTTTAGTCAAAATTACTGGAATGACTCAAAGGGCAACATTCGTGGAAAAGCTACCAAAACTAACAAAAGTGAACATGTGTCAAAACAGTGCCTGGAACAAAAGATATCATCTCCCCTATTGTCAAGTGACAACAGAGGTGTTCCCATTAACATGCTTGAGTTAAACAGAAATGACGCAACCGGCAGAAAAATTGGGCCAATTTAGTCTACACAATAAAATTAAAAGAACTTCTGCAAGAAACGTAGCAAATAATCTGACGTACCATAGTCTCAACCATGACCTACAAAAACGATTCAACACTCTCGCCGTATGTCAGAAAGAAGCAATAAATAAGCTCAACGAAAGCAATAAGATCATCCTCCTGTCTTATAACAAGGAAAGAATGAAATTTCGCATGAACCTTTGGTTAGTTCGCAACACATTTTTTGTAAAAACTCATTTTGGTAACATTGACATCGGATAATGATTTTGTAATCACTGCTGTCCTATACTACTTTCACAGACAGTCTTAAACTTTTGGAAATTCAAAATTTCTGTACTTATGGGAAGAACTTGATTCATTTTAGTGCCTCAAATAAACCACTTGAACATATCGGCACTCTTGATGTCATTGGTGTAAAGTTACGTCACAGTGTTATTGTTAGATGCTGTGCATCACATCGAGACTTTTTACCTGGGGTTTTTCCGATGCTCTGTTTGATGCTATTTCTGTATAGTTCAAAAAAATCATTAACTATGGTTATTTTACGATGTCACGATAAGTCGGCAGTTGTTCAGCGAATGTGATACACTTGAAGCTTGTGTATGATTTTTCTGAGGTAAAATATCAGCAGATTGCTTTTGTCTGCATTGGTTAGTTGTGTGTAACTTTATAAAGAATGAGAATTGTTCCTGTGTTTAACAACTTTGGTTTGGCTAAATTATTTTGCTTATTATTGTAGAGCTAGATTTTTAGGTTGTACGACTAATTGAGGACACTGAAAGGCATCGTACAGCTTGACATAGAAAGGGCTTATTCAAAAGCACATCCCAATTACATCGATTACCAGGTTGTGTGTAACAGTTTTAGCGGCTCTCAAAAGACGCATGACTGAGTTTTCAGTAAATTGAAACCGAATTGGTTTTGGTCTGACTGCATACGGTTACAGCTGGAGCTAGCACAAACAATACTAACGTCCAGAAACATGTAGCCAATTTCCACTCATTGTGTGGCCATATTGAACATCACGCATAGCTGCTAAACTTCTCACGTTCCTCGCAAGATATAATTTCTATTTCTTCACCGCGCCCTTCATATTTGTTATTAACCCGAAAAACATTTTGTTCGAGCATACTACATATACAGCGATTGTTTGTTTATGTAAATGAACAACTCTGCAAACGAATTTTGTTGGAAATGTCCCTTCGCTCAAAATAACTTCCAAGAAGATGGCCAGCCTTCAAATAGTGTAGAAAGTCAAGTTCTAAAATGAAGCCTCTGAATCATGTTCGTCTGGTTGAAATGTATTATATAGTGGATTACGGCACAATGAAATATTTTAATCAAACACCCACAAAGTCTAGATTAACCAATACAGTATCATTTTTGCGAATGATTTCCTTCCACATGTTTGCCACGTTTAAAAATAGTATGGATATTAAGCAATTGTGGAACAGCACCGTTGAAAAAAGACAAAACAATTTTGTCATTTGACACTGTCAGTGAATGTGACTGATTTTCTACCTTTTTCATGATCCTCGTTGTGATCGGTTACTTGCTGAATGAGGGGAACTGTTAATAAAGATATTTCCTGTTTGTCCGAATTATGGAGGTGTTCTGTTTCCTCGTACAAATTTGACCGCGGTTTCGAATTTCCTACTTGCGCGCGTTCACGCTTGCGCGGTTTTCCTGTCAGCTTTTTGTCCATCCTCCCCTTCTATTGAGTGTGCGATCGGTTTGAATAATATTCGGTGTGCTAAAGCGTTTGCATAGTAAAGTAAAATTGTTGAAAGTGAAATGAATCTTGAAACAAAATGAACGTAAAGGTTCTAACCAAATGTAACAAAACTTGAGATACAAACAGTGGGGATGAGAAAAGTGTTTTCGTTTAAGATTGCTATGAAGATACTTAACACACTGTGAACACATAGTGACCATATAGCAATACTTATAGTATAGCTTTATTGAGATTTTCACTGACTAGTTCGTACAATCGCTTCTATATCACAATTACTGCAGTCAAACGATTCGAGTGTGTACACCACAACATATGTCAGCCACCGTAGTTTCCTGCCAAAATGTGGGTCTGAAGATATTAAGATGTTCCATTTGCTAATATGGTCTGTTAGGTAAAACATCGAATCCTAATCTGAACTCATGATGGCTCACACAAAACTGTTTAATAATAACATGACATGACTGTTGGCGCGTTTTCACAGTCGGCAATTCAGGATTCATTCTTGCGGATAGATTAACACATACCATATGATATTCCATGCTGAAAGTGTTCTGGCATGAGTTTAGTTAGCAGCTACTAAGTGCAATTCATCATCGACATATCTGCTGCATAGATTTTGGGTGCTCGAGAAAGATCAGTAGCATTTACATACTTGTGACGTACGATGTGATTGTTACGTTGGATTTGCACGTTACCATGCCTGCGCAGACACAATTTAACTCGAAAATCTGTTCATACTTCGAAGTAACGTGAGGGTAAAATTTGAGACCTATCAAGGAACCCAGTTGGGTCAAAGCTCGCAACCGAACACTAGCCGAGGCAACCGTTGTTCACTGTTTTGCACTATAGCGTAACACGAATAGATACGTGAGGACCGTGAAATTATCGGGGCTGTTTGTTGTCGATCACCATGTGCATTACAAGACCACGTAAGTAGTATGCAATCAGCTCTTCCATTCTTAGCCAAGTTTGGTACAATTACCCGTTAGAATTTATATCGATGTCATCAGCAGTGTTTCATATTTGTAAATAAGGAAGAGAACGATCATTTCGGGTTGATGAGTCGAAACAAACCGGGTTTCGATGGTTGGATAAACTCACTTCGAGGTGACAGCCTAATAAGCATGGAACACATTTTATTCTTTATCAGCAACTTATCCATGCACCAACATGTCAACTTTAAAGACCTTCGTGGGAAACACCTGCTTGAAATGAGCAGTTTCTTCTATTTTCCGAATTAAAACAGTACACTTATTTATGCCAGGTGGAAACAGTTTAGTTATCCAGTTAGTACTAAGTATTATACACGTTATGATATGTGATACAACGGGAAAGGGATATACTTTCTCGTGTTTTACATATAGCGTACACTCTGGACACTCTCGTAAAAAAGGCAAGTTCAATTAAATGCTCAAAAGTTTTCCGCTTTGTTTTCTTGCACACCCAATAGAAAAACCAAGTTTTCAACTTATCGATACAAACCTTTTGTCCAATGTCCTGAAGCATATAATATATCTCAGTACTCACACGTGTAAAACAAATAACTGGTTATCTGGTTTAAACGATTATGCGATCTCAGACTTGAGGTTAAGTAAACTTGAAGCGTGCTTACTTTAATTAAAGTTTTACTATTGAAATAATTAATACTCCTCACAAATGCTGCGTTGTGGTCATTGAATAAAATAGCGGGTTTTATGGTCTCATATACAAAAGTAAGTAGAGGGTTTCAATATAAGTATTTTAGACACTCAAAATATGCTCTTTTAACAGTAAGAATCAAACGTAACTTCTAACGTTATCTGAACTCACCACAAGTGTACTCCAGAAGCAGATTTGGTTTCAAACACTGTGACAAATTTTCCACT
>LOND01005038.1:13494-26579 GCA_014220965.1 Paragonimus kellicotti
TTTGTGAGTTTGAAATGTCCAAAGTCTTCGTACATATTTCAACTGGAATTATGACCCCCCCCCAACTTGTATGATCCCTAGGAATGCTTATATCTGCCAGTTGTAAGAGGTCCCACAAGAACTCGGTGCACATTCCTAAGCGATGTAACTTATTGTGTCATGAACTATGACGGCTGCTTGTGAATTTCTGTTAGCTTCGTTCTTGATATATACCTTTCATTGATCGTTACCCCAACATGTTTTGCACGGTTGTTTGGAATGCATAGGAGTCTTGCATACTTCTAAGCGTACAGTCTCAACTGCTTCCTAATGAGTTACAGCTCATTTCTTGTTTTCAACTATACATCAGTGGTTTATACTGATGTCTACTTGTCATACAACCGAATGAAAATAGTAAGCCTTATTTTATAAGTAAAACGGAGGCTACAAATTGGACTTAATTTTTATCAAGGTTTCTGCATATTAGCTCAAGTATACAGTAATAAAGTTCCCTTAATTTAAGACCATATAACCAAGTTTGAGGTGAGAGCTGGGTGGTCTCTGACTCTGTCTTATCTTTTTTTCTCCTATATTTTGCATTTTGCTGCACACTAAACTGAGGCCGAATACACAGAATATTTCCGGTATTCAGATAACTATGCAGTTTATTGCCAAACTTTGTCATATTCGTGTGGCTTGGAAGGTGTCGGGATCACACTGTGATTGTTATATGTAGTGAAGATGAACTTATTGTATATTAGACCATACAGTAGTTTAGCAACAACACAGTCGTACGGGAATGCATCTACAAAACTTTACACAACAGCACACTGTGAAGACCTACTGGTAAGTATTGCGCAGAACATGCTTTCATTTGCTCCAGTGAGATTTTCACTTTGGTTTGACACCGATAAACGTTTTGCCACCTGGTTATAAACAGTGACCAACAATGGTGTTCAATGTGAGTTCAAGTGATTGATGGGATTGGTGTTAAAAATGGTTGTTTTCAATGAGAGGCAAAAGACGCTTGTTTAGTTCGACGTTTTACCCATCAACACGACCGGCCTTCCTACATTCAAATGGCATTGAGTACTCATCGCATTATGTACAAGTAGCTGGGATGTAGAACAACTACACCCACGATTATGTTGAAAATGATTATTTCCGTATGCCTTATTGCCGTTTCCGTCGGTAGAACAGGGTAACAGGTAGACAAATTCCATATGGTGTACGGAGATGAAGTAGTCGATAGCTACTGATTACCGATCATTCTAACTGAAAAGTTGTTGCGCAACCTTTTCTAACCCCGTCTTCAGCAACCAAATCCAACGTTCTCAGTACTAACAAGAATAACGACGTATTGTTAAACCAACAAGTGAGTAAGAGATCTACAGACCCAATCCCCACAACCATCTTAACTTGTAACTAGCGAAGGTTATGTGATTTTTCAAGAATACTGACTGTTCACTTATCTTCGGTTGACCGTCCTGCTGCACGCTTTTATACTGTCCTCTATGGGGAGTCTTACAAAACCACGGGACCACACCCTTTTGAAATGTGGTACATTATTTTTATTTTAAAAACAACTGCAGTTTACCAGTCAACCTCCGAATTCTGATATCCATCAGGCAACGTTAGCCATTTTTGCGCATCCTTTATCCCAGCCGACGTTTAAGCCATCGCTGGTATCATTATTGTTATTTACAATCATCCTTGATTACAGAGGGTATGTTTTCACTAGTCACCAGTCAGTTCCGACGTACGTAGAAGTCGCAGGTGAAATGCCCTACAGGAATACCTCCAGCCTTCAGGAGATGTGGGTCGCGTGCAGTCTTCTCTGCAACAGTTGATAATTTTGAACTTGGAACTTGGGAGAGTAACCTTTAAATTCATTTATCCGTCAGCGCCCCCTGTATTATTCGAAATCCACCGAATCATATAGAGGAATAACCCTCCACCCACGCGTTATCTGAAATTCGTTCAGGAATCCACAAGGGCATTCGGTGAGTGTTTATAATTATGGTACTCATTAGTCGTTTGATAATTAACATAATTTACCGCGGGCTTAGTGTAAACATGTCGGACACAATTGGAAACATGCAAGTGAAAATACATTGTGCAACAGGACTAAATGAGTTGAGTTGTGAAATCCCAACAAGACGTTCGGAACTCTCGTGTATGGGCCTGCAGTTTTCGTTATCAGCTATGCACCTTTAAAAATGATTGTCTATGGGAATGCTTCGAACAGAACGTTTTCATTTTGTAGGCACGGTTATCGAACACACACGTGCCTCCTTCCTCATCAAGTCTACCCAAACACTTATCAGTGCAGTGGATTAACAGCTGACCCACAATGAACTACACTTGGTGGGAAAACTTAAACTGTGTTCATCGTTAGATGGCTTCCAGTCTCATTCTTTTCAGAGAACTGGATAATGCCTGAAGTTGAAGCTGAGATTATTGTAACATACAAGCCGGCCGCTTAAACTCCCATTATCCATAACACTCGCAGACCGATTTTGGCGTAACGTGGAAACACCGGGAGGAGGGCGTTCTTCCGAAGTATGGGTTCTGTNGATTGCTAATGAGTAGTCGGAGAGGTGTTTTATTTAAGGTTGGACATCATCCACGTTTGACAACATCCTTTGCATTTAGATAGACTTTCTAGCCAACCTGTTTTGAAGAGTGATTGGGTTTTCAGATATGGCAGTTCCGTCCTGACCAGCTTGAGTTCAGTAACGCAGTAGTCAAAATGGTTACCTGATGGAAGCTTGACCGGAGTGCCAATCACGGACTTGGTACGGATACACACTAGTGACGGACTTTAACAAGAGTAAAACTCTAGTCTAGTGCCCTTTTAGAAAAAGGTTGACCTAAAAATGTATCTGAATGCGATGGTTGTGGTCAAATGTGTGTGATGTTTAATTTGAAGTTAACCATATCCCCAACATATCAGTTTGATAATCGGGTTGCACCCAACCGCTAAATTTCAGTCCTTGATCCTCACCATGCCCGAGTCCGACGGTTCTGCACTGAGTTGGGTTAACTAGGGATTGGACAAGTGGACGCATTCGGCAACAGCCTCATAAACAATCGACATCGGGAACTACGCTATACCAACCATCAGGGCTTGGCTTATTCGCTATGAATAAGTGGAAATTCGACCACTGTACACGTAACATTGCAATATGTTACAAATGAGACTCGTTCCTCTTTAATACCTAGTTCGAGCCATCTAACCGATGATGACCGCCTCCGACTGTTGGCTTATCCATCAGCGCATAAGGAATCCAGCTACTTGCTGAATAGACATTTTAGTAAATGAATCACTTGTGGTGTGTTTTCAGTATTTGCGATATTTTCGGATCCAAATTTAAATGTAACATCTCACGACGTATGTCTTTTCTCGTTATCGGTGAACTGGATCAAGGGAATTCAGTGATGTAAATATAAATGAATGTGTGTGGGGGATTCGGGTGAAATGCTCTTGTTTTCGAAGCACGTGTACACTAACGTGGGGTACCGATTGATTGACTAAATGTTTTGTTTTATTACGATGCTACTGTGTCTGATTTTCAGTCGTCTTTTTAAATACAGGTTATAAAAATAAACAATTTTTCAAAATTGAACAACCACCACACTTGATCGCAGCGTTCGCATTCAGATAAGCCTTTCGGCTAGCCCACTTCGAAAGGAAGCACTAGACTCGAGTTTCGCTCTTATTAGAGCTCATCAGTAGTGCATATCCTTGTCTGGATCGGAGTTTGCACTCTGACTACATGTTAACCACAACGCCAGTAACCTCATAATAGGCATGACCGAATGATCATATCCCAACGCCTAACCACAGCCTTGTATGTTTGGCTTGCCGGATCATATACTTCACTACTGATTCAAACCGTGCTCAGTTGGTTCAATGAAGACAGTAACTTCAACCTAACTGAGAAGTCCTGATCACGGGGTTATCGATTGGATAGAACAGAGTGATTCTGTTCATTCTCCTTTCGAAATGATCGGGCAAGCTGAACACTATTCATACAAGGTTGTGGTTGAGCGTTCGGATTTGATCATTCGGTCATGCCTATTGTGAGGTTGCTGGCGTTGTAGTTAACACGCTAGTCTCACAAGCACGAGGGTCAGAGTGCCTGTTCAGGCTCGGCAATCACATGCACTACTGATGAGCTCTAATAAGAGCGAAACTCGAGTCTAGTGCTTCCTTTCGAAGTGGGCTAGCCGAAAGGCTTATCTGAATGCGAAGTTTGCGATCAAGTGTGGGTGGTGTTCATTTGAAATAATCCATATCCCCCAACTTCTACTGCTGATAGACAACTTTTATTTACCCGATGATTTTTAGATACACTTTTTATCACTTTCCAGTTTTGTCAAAATTGTTTCTGAACTATGCCCGCTCATTTACTACACATTTTAGATCACATGGTCCATTTTTTGTGGTCAATATTTAAATTAGTTGTTCACTTGCTTGGTAAACACGTTTAACACCATAACTGTGCACCTATGCGACTAAGACAATTTGGATTTATCTATACTTCTACTATGTTCTTAATTTCAGCTCCTATGGTCCCAGACCATATAGTGGAATGGTCGGATCTGGTGGGGGAAGTACTGGACTGAGCACAACTGCAGGAAGTGGTCCATATAGTCATTCCTCCGCTGGTATGACCCCTCAAGCTGCGGTTCAAGATCAGACACCATGCTCAGTAGTAACTAAAGGAAGTTTGTCAAATGCAGATACTGCTGAAACCATCAAGAAACTTCCGGATCAGGGGTATCTGGATCTGATTGCGTCAGCTGCTCAGATTATCGATCGTACCTCACGCGGCACACTTTTACCAGACACACAATCAACTTATCCAAATTGGACTACAACTGCTAATTCAAATGAGAATCTAATGGGTCTCGAACTTGAATCCAGCAAACAGCTAGGTAGAAAACCAACCTCTTTGCCTCCCGAGATGCGACCAGGAAAACCGTCTGCCAAGCCGGACCAAGTTGGGTGCACTCGACATAGTTCTGAAAGGGTAGTACTGAACGTATCCGGTTTACGATTTGAAACACAGTCTAGTACTTTGCGAAAGTTTCCGAACACACTATTAGGCAATCCACTGAAACTGGATCGATATTATGATTCTTTGAGAAACGAATATTTCTTCGACCGTAACCGGCCCAGTTTTGACGCCATTCTTTATTACTACCAGAGTGGTGGGCGTCTTCGAAGGCCTGTTAACGTTCCTATTGATGTGTTCACTGAGGAAATACAGTTTTACGAGATTGACGAAGATGCGATTGAGAAGTATCGTGACGATGAAGGATTTATAAGAGAGGAGGTGAAAGTACTTCCAGAAAATGAGTTACAACGCAAGATTTGGCTTTTATTCGAATATCCGGAAAGTTCTATGCCAGCAAGAGTTATTGCCGTAATTTCCATACTTGTGATAATTCTTTCGATTGTTATCTTTTGCATTGAAACACTTCCACATTTTAAACATTACAAAGTTATCACGTTGGAAAAGTACGAATCATCTGTTGTAGACCAGATGCCAGTTGGTTCGAATATATCCCAAACTGAAACAGAACTTACTACAATTCCGCCCGATCAGTACGATCAAAATACATTTGAAAATAATAACTGTCTGACCAATCAACATCCTTTGGAATGTTTAATTATTACCGATGACGATAGTCCTGGGATCGAAGATCCATTTTTCTTGGTTGAGACTGTGTGTATTGTTTGGTTCACATTTGACTTGCTGGTTAGATTTGCATCCTCACCTGAAAAACTCGTGTTCTTTCGAAACATCATGAACTTTATCGACATTGTAGCCATCATACCTTATTTTATTACCTTGGGTACCATGTTAGCCGAGGCAAGTCGCACTCAGAATCAAGCAATGTCACTGGCCATTCTACGTGTCATTCGGCTAGTACGCGTATTCCGCATCTTCAAGCTTTCTCGCCATTCCAAGGGATTACAAATTCTCGGCCAGACCCTAAAAGCAAGCACACGTGAATTGGGGTTGCTGGTATTTTTTCTTCTTATTTGCGTGATTCTTTTTTCATCTGCAGTCTACTTCGCTGAGATCGACTCGGACCGCACCTATTTTCGAAGCATTCCTGACGCATTCTGGTGGGCTGTCGTCACAATGACGACAGTGGGCTATGGGGACATGCGTCCGGTGACCGTCTGGGGTAAGCTGGTCGGCTCATTGTGTGCAATCGCTGGCGTGCTTACCATCGCTTTACCAGTCCCTGTGATTGTTTCTAACTTTAACTATTTCTACCACCGAGAGACCGAAACAGAAGATAAACAGACTTTCATTCACGTGCATTCATGTGCCAGTTACGCTAGTTCCAGTTCAAGTGAATGTGATGCCTCAGATTTACAAAAGAAACCCGCGGATGATGTTCAAGCTACCTTCTGCTCTGTTGTACCTTATAGCCAGGAACCTGAAACATTGGACAAACTGGATCTCTCACCAAAACAAACCGGTTACTCCGACCAGCTTAATTCGTTTGAACCTCTTTTATCCCCTACCAATAAAAATGACCTACTAGACACTACTGGTATTTTCCGATCAACTACTGTAGATGAAGTCATGAGAAAGTGCTCAATGTCGCTTAAACCGGCGTCAATTAAGCAAAGTTTATCCAGAGATGACAAGCCTGATTTGCACACCTATTCACCTGGATTGAATCCGTCGGATGACGCGGACGTTAGCGAATTTTCTCCCTTATCACCTCCATTACAAAAGTCACCAACGTCACACCGACCGTCACAGCAGCCTTCAAAGCAGATATTCAATAAAGAAGGTCTGAACCTCCGATGTAAAAGCAGCCAACAGCAAGATAGTTTGCGCGAATTCAAGATAGTGCTAGGAACCAAAGACACCGAAACATGTTTATCTTCACCCCCCCATGGTCATCAGGAATCCAGGGAATATGCTCGTGTTACACGTAAAACTTGTGGTAGTTGTTTACCGTGCATACAAAACTTGAATACGACAAAGGAATCTGCCAAAAAATTTGAATTATTCACACCAAACCAGTTCTCCAGTTCTGGTTCGAATAAGCGATTGGAAGTGAGTGCTCCTTGTATGGAAGAAAAGCCAGATGTGTGTGTTGATGCTGATTATATAAGTACATCTCATTGGAGCACATATAAATCAAAAGTACCGGCTGCAGGAGGTTTGCGTCAATCGATACCCCACTATCCTAAATCACCCATGGAAACTGACGTGTAACGAACGGTATTTATTGCAACAACTTTTTAGGCCGTTCGTTTATTTCAACCTCTTAACCGATACGCTTTGATAGGCCAATCCGCTTGTTCTCATGTCTTTCAAATGTGGAACCGGGTAATATGCGATTTCGACTGGGAAACAAACAAACGCGCCAACCTCGACCGAATTTTCCATCTAACCTGAATCACTACGTAAAATTTCCCAGCATCACAGACTACATAACAGACAATCTGGTGAAACCAACCCCAGTCTGTTTTTGTCATTCCATTTGATGTACATGCAAGCTATTGGTTTTCTAACTTTGTGAAAACTGTTAAGATTCACCTCTTTTTTGTGTTATGCTCGAATGATAACCTTATGTTCACGTGTCCACCGTAATTAGTATTGTCATAATTAGGTTGACAATACCAAAAAACAGAGCCACAGATTGATCCAGAGTCTTCACTTTCAAGACAGACGTGTAAACTATAGATTATAGTTTTGTTTGTGAACGTTTTTGTACATACTTATTCAGCGTTCACACCTCGCAGATACAGTTTGTTTTTCGATAAACTTATCCAGACTAGATGGCAGGTGACTCGTCACGTACATATTTATGTACAAGTGTGCATATAAAGCATTTACACAACCAACTGTTTTTATATTTCTTGAGAAAAAAAGCGTTTCAGTAGACTTCAGCAATAATAATGTCAAGTCACTTGCTTTCTGTTGGTGCACAGCAAACCCTTGTTGACCTACCAAATTTCAGTGTATCACAATTTCTATGGACCGGAACAGAAACCTATTTATTCCGGTGGTATTATCATCCCTATACCTCCAGTTGAGAACATTTCGGTTGCTGCCATAAGGCTTTCGTGCTTTAGCATACCTGCTAGCTCGTTAAGCAAGGATTTCCAGATGTCGACGTCCGTATTTACTCCTTCAAAAGTCGTGTGCTCACTTTCTACTTGCACAATCAGTATCAACTGTCTCTGCTTCATTCACGCCTTGAAAACTAAACGGATCGCACTAAAGTAGTGAAGGCACGAAAAATCATACTGTAGACTGTCACGGTAAGACGTCCTACAGTCACAGACCTTCTGACCGAGCAGGGTCAGAAAATGTTGCCTGTACACCAGTACAGGAAGGTTTCTCTCACCAACATTGTTTGGGTCACATTATTTACTCTCACTGTGTTAACACAATTCATTCAGTCCGGACCACCGTGTGCAAACACGATACTCGGTGAATTTATGAAATGTACGCACGTTAGGTTTTTAAGCGAGAACGCTAGACGACTTCACTAAAGTTAAAAGTCTCGACACCGCTGATAAATGACTGGACATGTATGATTAACTGCGAGCAGCCCTGCATTACTTCAACTATTCTGAATAGGTTAGGTGTTACCGTACTGTAAACTGACGCACTTGGCAGCAGTTAAACTGCCACAAACGGAATTGTACACCCTTATGAAGTGGATACTCTGTTCGTGAGTTTGAAATGTCCAAAGTCTTCGTACATATTTCAACTGGAATTATGACCCCCCCCCAACTTGTATGATCCCTAGGAATGCTTATATCTGCCAGTTGTAAGAGGTCCCACAAGAACTCGGTGCACATTCCTAAGCGATGTAACTTATTGTGTATGACGGCTGCTTGTGAATTTCTGTTAGCTTCGTTCTTGATATATACCTTTCATTGATCGTTACCCCAACATGTTTTGCACGGTTGTTTGGAATGCATAGGAGTCTTGCATACTTCTAAGCGTACAGTCTCAACTGCTTCCTAATGAGTTACAGCTCATTTCTTGTTTTCAACTATACATCAGTGGTTTATACTGATGTCTACTTGTCATACAACCGAATGAAAATAGTAAGCCTTATTTTATAAGTAAAACGGAGGCTACAAATTGGACTTAATTTTTATCAAGGTTTCTGCATATTAGCTCAAGTATACAGTAATAAAGTTCCCTTAATTTAAGACCATATAACCAAGTTTGAGGTGAGAGCTGGGTGGTCTCTGACTCTGTCTTATCTTTTTTTCTCCTATATTTTGCATTTTGCTGCACACTAAACTGAGGCCGAATACACAGAATATTTCCGGTATTCAGATAACTATGCAGTTTATTGCCAAACTTTGTCATATTCGTGTGGCTTGGAAGGTGTCGGGATCACACTGTGATTGTTATATGTAGTGAAGATGAACTTATTGTATATTAGACCATACAGTAGTTTAGCAACAACACAGTCGTACGGGAATGCATCTACAAAACTTTACACAACAGCACACTGTGAAGACCTACTGGTAAGTATTGCGCAGAACATGCTTTCATTTGCTCCAGTGAGATTTTCACTTTGGTTTGACACCGATAAACGTTTTGCCACCTGGTTATAAACAGTGACCAACAATGGTGTTCAATGTGAGTTCAAGTGATTGATGGGATTGGTGTTAAAAATGGTTGTTTTCAATGAGAGGCAAAAGACGCTTGTTTAGTTCGACGTTTTACCCATCAACACGACCGGCCTTCCTACATTCAAATGGCATTGAGTACTCATCGCATTATGTACAAGTAGCTGGGATGTAGAACAACTACACCCACGATTATGTTGAAAATGATTATTTCCGTATGCCTTATTGCCGTTTCCGTCGGTAGAACAGGGTAACAGGTAGACAAATTCCATATGGTGTACGGAGATGAAGTAGTCGATAGCTACTGATTACCGATCATTCTAACTGAAAAGTTGTTGCGCAACCTTTTCTAACCCCGTCTTCAGCAACCAAATCCAACGTTCTCAGTACTAACAAGAATAACGACGTATTGTTAAACCAACAAGTGAGTAAGAGATCTACAGACCCAATCCCCACAACCATCTTAACTTGTAACTAGCGAAGGTTATGTGATTTTTCAAGAATACTGACTGTTC
Source organism: Paragonimus kellicotti (assembly GCA_014220965.1). Lineage (NCBI taxonomy): Eukaryota > Metazoa > Platyhelminthes > Trematoda > Plagiorchiida > Troglotrematidae > Paragonimus > Paragonimus kellicotti. The sequence goes on from LOND01005038.1 coordinate 23,635, forward strand.
ACTTATCTTCGGTTGACCGTCCTGCTGCACGCTTTTATACTGTCCTCTATGGGGAGTCTTACAAAACCACGGGACCACACCCTTTTGAAATGTGGTACATTATTTTTATTTTAAAAACAACTGCAGTTTACCAGTCAACCTCCGAATTCTGATATCCATCAGGCAACGTTAGCCATTTTTGCGCATCCTTTATCCCAGCCGACGTCTAAGCCCTCCGTCAGACTATCCATGAAAACAAGCATATTCGTTATGCATGACCGGTTAGGAAGAAAGCCATGCTGGGTGGAAGAGAAAAGTGGTTGAGGATGGCACGCTTTAATAAGCGCTCCATTATCTTGCATGGAATGCTAGTAAGGCTGATTGGCCGATAGCTAGCCGGAGAGTGCCGGTCGCCCGCTTTAAATATGGGCGTGACCGTCGCCACGAGCCTACCCGTACATCACGGGTCGGCCGTGTCCCATACCATCCCGCATGGTGCGCACCACACCTATCGCATTAATCACCGACAGAACTTCCTCAAGGTTCTCTGATGTTCCGTTACCATTGTTACATAACAAACTCACTGGACATTGCAGGCTTTAACTTGCGGCGGATGTTTCCAACGTCAGCGGTTGTGATAAACTTCCGTAAACATCCGCTACGTACTGCTTAATGTCAGCAGCTGGTGTATTGCACTGGAACAGGCTCCTTCATTCGTTCAATTCACTGGCGGTGAGTCCCCAAATTGCAGGATAGGATTCGTATGGCAGACGATTGAGGGGTGGTTGTGCTCTAGCTCGAAAGAGCACGCAACCAGACAAGCACTTCGTCCCATCACATGAAATCGTGACCTGCAACTGATTTGCTAAAACTAACAACAGTTAACCCACTAGACACATCCCTGCATACACTCCTACGCCTTTTATACTTCGTACAACGATAAATCTGCACGGTTTTCAGGGAACCATGCAACCTTACCTTACCGTACTTCAGAACCGTTTTCGACCTACGGCTCGACCCACGAACGTAAATAACGCCCACCTTCTCCATGTACCTCTGAAGGCACTCCTGGAACTGTGAGAAAGTGCGAAATTCACGGTTCTCAAACATCGCCTTGAAAGTCGCAATATAATCCATTTCCTGCAAATAAAAATTAAAGAAAATCATAAATGCATGAAAAATGAAAAATGAATGTAAAAATTACTTGAACATCCTTGTGTTAACATTCTCACACGAAACCAACCACAACAGCAGCCATACCGAATTTCGAAACCGATATACCCTAAGGTCGTTTTCAATTAACGGTCAGTTAAAACAAACACATATGAGTTCATGACGCAGATTTTGGTGATTTCAATTTCTGCACCAGATACCAAGCTCATTCAACGTCTTTTTTCGGAGAAATATTTTTCCTAACTGTGACAACTGAAAAAATCAACGGTCTACGGCTAGCATTCAAGCTAATCGGTCTGGTTAACTGCAAGTCTGACCTAACAGGCAATCAGTAATGCCAAAACGACCAGAAAAGCTGAAGAGAGCAGAAAAATCACGTTAACTAATGAACTGATTTCACGGAAGGTACTCACAGGTATCGTAGTGAGATCACCTTCGACGTCCCCAAAATCCTAAACTCCCTGCGACGTGAGAGTTGCCTTACCAGTACCACCGTGCCTGTTCACATTATCTTGTGAATGTAAATTTACTACAAACCACTAACATCAAAGTTAGTGTGTTGGCGTAGGTATCGCAGTTTAGTCGTAGCTGTATAATGAATCCGCGCCATCTGTACTACTGTAGGCTACATTCACTGGGATAACAACGTTCTAGCTGCTCAACCAGTCTGACGCTCGTTTGAATTCTGAAGCTCGACTGGAGAGCCCTTGAAATGCGTCCTCCTTGGCGGTTGTGCTTGAGGTTCTCTCACGTCCAACTCCCTAGCGCCTTTACTTGTTGCGTTGAAGTCCGCTTGTGAACGGTGAGTAAATCAATAAATAAAGTTTGTTTGCAGATTCACCGTTTTCTCATTACGACTTCCGATTTGCGTTAACACAAGGCTGGGGAAACTTAGGGTGTACGAACCAAGCAGCTAACTTCACGATAGTGTTCAGGATTACTATTACGATATCCCAACTAGCAAGTGTCCGTAAAACACTGAGACTGAAAAGTTGCTGTCAGCTTGCTGAAGCCAGATCAGCGCAGTGATGGTGATCGCAGTACGCTGGAGCTGGAATTCTGTGTAACAGATAGGTGTGATGCCGTCAAGCTGGCAAACCGACGTGCACGAATTTTATGTCGTGTCGCAAGGTCATTTTCACTCGGTTTTAACAACATGTTAGGGTGACGCAAGAATTGCTGTGGCAAAGAGACGTGGCCGCCGAACACACAGTTAGATGGAGTACAAAGCGATGGGGAGATGATGGTGATAACGTAATTTCTGCCTGTCGGGTGAACCAGCCGGGATGATACTTCTTTTTGTTATCCCAGTTAACTATGACGGATGATTCACGTGTGTGGAAAGACCTGAATATTTGGGAAGTTGTTGGTGTCGTTGAATGGATACTGGGTTGAGAGAAAAGATGCTGATACCTGTCGAGGTAGCCGATCTTTGATAGGTAACTGCTCACAGTAGCATGACTGTAGGACCGTTCGACGATGAAACATTTGCTTGCTCGTAGGATCACTTTAACCAAATTGTCGTAAGTTAGGCCAAATGACTGTCAAGTTGTGTCGCACTGGAATGAAACATGAGTGCAACTATTCAAATCTTCGGGGACATTTTGAGGCAAGCGTGGCGTCAGGACACAACATCACAATGTGCATACTAAAAAAGTAGCCGCGTATGTCGTGTGTGTAATGACGGCCGTGTGTTTGATAGAAAGTTGGTGTTCTACAGTGCTTACTTCTCACTGGTAAATATCTGTTCCTGCGTACCTTAGTTTCCGTTACACCTAATAGCTCCGCCATCA
>LOND01005039.1:0-13507 GCA_014220965.1 Paragonimus kellicotti
TAATTCATGAAGAAAATTAATTCATATAGGTCACGTTAAGTTTTCATTTTCCTTCAAACGAAACATTCCTATTGAACCCCTTTTCTCGTTGAAAATTACACATACAGTGCTTTCAAAATGCATACGACGCCACTGCATGCCTCCCGGTTAAAACACTGTAGTCATTATTCACAGCAATCATGCACGACGTTTAAATAGTTTGTCATGCACTATCAACACAAAATGTTCATATCTATTTACAAATTAAAATAAACAATCATACTACTCGTGAGTAGGTGGAATACCTCGTCAAATCATCTACATAATTGGTTATTCGGCGGGAACCCCACCCCAATATTGTTTATCCATGTTCCCTCTACAGTTTCACCGATAAAATTTGAGAAGACAAGAAACCATAGCCATAAAAATAAGTGGTAAACAGCTACTCATAAATCCAGTTTTGGAATGCGCCCTTTGGCGTCGTTTATTTCCAGGAACATTCAGGGGCAAGGTTTACTTTATGGAAACAGCAAAACGTACGCGGTCGAACGCAGTTAAGCTGCTTTTGGTGTTGCTTCGTGTACACAAGGGATAACAATCATAAGCGAATTTGGTAGCCGGTGGTAGACAATGCAAAAGCTGGCAGTAAAAAGCTCCCCTCGACTGTTGCAAACTGATTTTCCTTTAACACTCCACTTCGTACAATCCGTCTCATAAATTATGACGTCGGCTGACTTCTAGCGAAATCTGCCATGACCTTACAAAGCACCGCCCGGGCCTTGTACGGATAAAAACGTGAGTGATTCGTCCTGGGAATAAATGTTTACAGCGCATGGTTGCAATTTGGCATGAAAAAATATAAACGGACCGAAATGATTGTTTAACAAATGTAAGGTCACACAGGATGCTGTGTACTCGTTAAATTTAAAAGCATTCTTTAACAGATTTCAGCGTAACGTTTAACTTATGGCATCAACAATGCTCGTAAGATCTACTTCACTCACAACATTTCGTCTTTGTTGATCGGACTGTGTTGTTTGAACTGTCAACGGGCAGATTCGATTATTGGAATAAACACGACTGGGAAATAGGACCTATCAATTGGAATGGGATTCGGAAGTCGAAATGGCTCGCCAAACACAGATTTGTCATCTGGATCACACGCACACTAGTTGTCCTTCTGAAACATGTATTGATATAATAAAGTGAAAAGGAGAGCTGGGATAATAATGTGTGAACGACAGACTGTGTTGGATATACGTCACAAAAACGGTAATTGTGGGTTCTTGTCTGTAGTGACAAATGACAAGACAAAGTGAAATCGTCTGCTAAAACAAATCAGTTGGATTCCACAATCTGTGCATACCTTCAAAATGCAACGTGACCGTGACCCGATGGGATGATCTGCACATCCGGTGACCTGCTGGACTAAAATGGACGTTGTGATGGTCACACCGACAATTAATCATACCAGAGGTAGATGGTATGAAATCAAAAGCAAGACTAGGCTCCGATCAAAATCTATTGCAGTTTAAGACAGAGCGATATCTATAGTGAACGCTCAAACCTACTGATCAACTCGTTCATCTGCCCTTATTCACCGATAGTTTACCTGATCTCACCGGATGGTACGCCACTTTTGTGTCCAAACTTTTGATTTTTGGTCCAACGCTGATGCTCACCTTGATGGTTGTGTCCTGCGTGTCAACTGGTTATGCAGTATTGGTCGCCGAGTTAGACCGGGCCAACAGACACACATCATCACTTGGTCGCAATTTCGCGTGATCATTGCTGGGCATGCCCTGTTTTGCTGATCGACCCGAGACTGCGTCTGTTTGAACTAATAACCAGCATCAGTCACCACTACAATAGAGTTCTGATAAATTTGGTCCTCCAGTTGGGGTTGAAAGAAGGTTGACATCTTTTTCCAGGAAAAAGTACCAGTTCTGGTACATTGCCACCCAACCGCTGCCTTGCGGTACAGGCTTTTGAGCCAAAGGCTTTGGTTGAGAACCCTAATCGTTCTCCTGTCTAGGTCTGGGCGTGCTGGTAGTATACAGTCCATAAACAAACACGTACATTCAAAACGCCAGTAGTGTCATACTGCACTGGTAGTCCCGCACAAGAAACCAGGTCACTCTATCTGTTACATACAGTAGGATGGAGGGAAGAAAACAGACTACAGCTGTGACTCTACCCATAGTTCTGTCCAGTTTAACTCTCAGACCCCTCCCGAACCCTGTGTACAGTTATTTGTTATGATCCGCTGGTCAACGATAACGAGAAATGGCTAGCGCACGACTATACGAATCACGGACACGTAGCACAGAGCGTAACGATACCCGAAAACCCAAAACACAGAAGACCTTGACCTTCAGTCGAGAATGTATTTGCTCTCAAACCAAAGGCAACATAGCAGACCAGCGTCTGCGTATATATAGTCTTTGAACAGCCTTGAAGAATCCCACCTGAATTGATGCATTAAAAGTGAAATGGGCCAATCGGAGACAGAGGAGGGACGTGCGCCAAAATCAGGTTCTAGTATGTTATGGTGGGAAAAAAATAAAATTCGAACTCACACATTATTTTTCGAAGATATCCCGAAAAATAAGCCACCTCGGGGGAGAACGGACTTCTTCCAACATCACTACTCAACAGATCTCATACCGGATACATCTGGTCGTAGTAACACTATCTCGGTAAGTCCCATCATTTATCACCCAACCCCAGACCTTCCTCGTCCCTTGATTGGGCTTAGAATGCGAACAAATATGGATGCCTTCAACGTTCGCATTCTGAAACGGAGAGGGCACCAAGCAGCTCTTGCAAGAGTCTTCGACTCGTTGAATGTTGACGTCTTCTGCAATTCAGGGACTAAAATCACATGTAGTAGTCAGTACATGAATTTAACAGCACCAACACTTTCTACCCGATATTGGTTATACACTTCGCGGTGACTCTACGGCCGCCGCTACCGGTCAGGCTGGAGTAGGTGTAGTCTTCAGCTTGACGGCCGCAGCCGCACTTGGTAGATTGCATTACCGTTAGTAGTAACGCTTGGCCGTCCGTTTGGCAAGTTCTGTTAGGACCAACTCCGGACGCAAAATCTTCAGAACTCTTTTTATTGTCTGTTTACACTCCGAATGACTACAGTGACAACGGTGTTGAGAACGACTATTAGCCTGATCTGACCGGTCTCCTTCGGTTGACGCAGGACTCCTTGGGTCACTTTGCTAAGAGCAAACTTCAAAGTAAGTGCCTTCATACCCCGAACCCAAGTCATGCACTGACCACCGGACTGCCGCTTCCAGCCTAACCCACCACTCGCAAACAAGGCACGATGTGGCAGGCGGTGAGTTGGCATTCGTAAGATGTGGCCAAGCCAACGAAGCCTGTGAGACGAGATCAATATGATTAAGAGTTGACAGTGTTCACTGGTTCCAGAGACACACCAGCACACTTCGTCATTGCTGATACTGTGTTCCCACCACACGCCGTCAATGCTACACAGACGTCGACGGTCGAAAACGGAAACTCTGTGAACATCCTCCGCGCGAGCCGACCAGATTTCGTAATCGTGATACTGTACACTCGGCCTTTCACAGAAAGAATCAGATCATGTAGACGTCAGAGATAGTGCTAGTTGACAAATACTACCCGATCCATAGCTATACGATTTTTGACATCAGGCATTCCGCCAGCTCCCAAGGTAGATGAACTTCCCAACTACCTCCAACCGCTTATCAACAAATGAGAGCATGTACAGGCCTACCAACCTTACAATAGCACCTTGTAGTAAGTAGGTTCAAAAGCCACGTCGGGCTGACGAACCGAAGCCCTTGGTCTGTCTAGTATGTTCTAGACTCTTCGTGAGCCCTCCCACATCAAGGTGATATCGTCTACATACTCTACGTCTCGAAGTCTAGTGACTGGGAGCAGTTTCACACTATCATATTCGCATCTATCAGGATACACTGTAGGATCTCCACTATTACAAGAGTGAATATGAAGGGGAAAGCTGGACAACCACGTCGCACCCAACCGAGATGCCAAAGGTCGATGAAAAGCTGATATAAACTCTTATCCGGACCGAGGTCTGATAGAGGGCTGATTTCAGAATATTCACCTACTTCTCAACACCCTTCCTTAATAAACAGTTCCAGAGTGCAGCTCTGTCAACGGAATCAAAGAGCATTTTGACGTTCAGAAAGACAATTGTTAACCTCACATATGAACGATCAAGCATCTGGCGAAGTGTGAAGATGGAGTCAATGCAGAAACGACCAGGGTGAAACCCCGCTGTTCGCACGTTTCACTTAGTCTGCGAAGTACGGCGACAACAAACAACCTCGACATCATAAGACTCGAGCTAATCCTTCTCTGTTAATAGCACATGAAGTGACTGAGTCCCTTTGGAAAACCGGACGATTTCAGCCGAACTTCAGTCATTTGAGACGACTTTATTCATACAGAGTTTCTGCAGCAGGGGCCGTGAGCTCTTTGATTAAGGCTGGACTTCCGTTCATCAAAAAGGGTAGGAAGAAGTCCGTCTGGGCCGGGTGCCCTGTGACGCTTCAGGAACTTGATCTCCAGCGTAAATTCCGCGTCCAACAGCGGAGAAACGTTAACAAACCAGCCAGCACAAACAGAGTCCGAAGGCCTAGTCAACGGTGCGGGTGGTCAGCTGGATTGCTGTTGGAGGTGTTCAACCCACCGTCATAAGCGTCGGTACAGGTTAGGAATCGGCTCATCATTGGCTTCGCAGATAACCTCGGTCACACCTGGCTTTCTGTAATCCGTTGCTCGGATGTGGAAAAACTTTCGACAGTTGCCGGCTACAGCTAAATAGTCCATCTCGACAGCGCGTTGTGTCCATCAGGTCCTCGTGGTCCTTTAATGAGTGCTTCCAGAGTTCCGTGCGGAAAGACTTGAGAGCCGAATTGTGTTCATTGCAAGATGTAACATCCAAGCAAGTATCGCGAAGTTTTAGTGATCGCACAGGGATCCGGCGGTTAGCAGCTGAATGAGCGGTAGACTAAGAGGCAGTACCACACTTACGCACCACATACTGTATACGTACCTGATTTGATTCAATGTCGCCTGGTGGATTGGATCCTGGACTAGAAGCGAGCGTGCTCCGGCAAATACAGAACCCTTGTATCCATGCTAGATTAGATGTCCACAAAGGTTGACAACGAAGTGCCTCCCACCAAAACACAAAATGAACTGAGCAAATACAGGTGCATGATAGGAATCTACACAGGTGCTCTTGGTTGGTTTGCGATCTTGCAGACAGCCAAATAACTGACAGCCAACGGTCATGTGGTCAATCTGTGTTCACGATTGACCCGGCGATGGAGATCGCCAGGTGGCGTACCGACGCCTAGGACGTCGAAAATTAGTACTTGCCAGAAACAGACCGTTATCAGCACAGAGCTGCAACAAACGTTCACCGTTGTCTGTTCGACGAGTACCGTAAGAGTGTGGGCCACCTAAGTCACACTCGACAGTTCTTAGCTTGCCAATTTGAGCGTGAAAGCCTCCAATCAGTACTACAACGTTCGTGCGCGGCGCGTTGTGCAGAAAGTTGGTGAGTTGGTGATAATCATTTTTGACTGCGTCCGGACACCAGTCTGTGGGAACATATGTTGCAACAACAGACAGACAGCATTTCTGACGGGTGTCCCTCGATGCTCTAACCGTACCCCACAATCTGACAGCGCAGACAGTTGTCGACGGGTATTCAGTTGAGCAGCGCCACCGTTGCATATGCGCTTAGGGCACTGCTAACACCGGCTTGATCAGTGGCTTGAGCCGCAAGGCACCCAGACAAGCGCACACTGTAAGCGCATAGTGGAGCAGGTGACGGAGAAGGAAACTGCAGCATTGAGCCAGAATCCCGGGACCGTATTTCAGAAAGACGAAATATTTATGGCGAGGGTCTCCAAAGTACACGCATGAGCCGATTTTTGACCTATCTGCACAAGTGGTGGAACACTGACGGGGGTGAGCGCAAATGGCGTCCGCGTTCAAAAAAGATGCCACAGACTCTTGTAGAAACCGTAGGGGGGATAAGCTAGAACTCAGCCACTACTGGGGTTTTGGTATCCAATGTACTCTGTCGACTCACTGTGACCCTGGAGTGAGTACGCCCTGGACGAGGATGTACTGATCAATTTTTCACCCTCCGATGAATTCTGGAGCATCGTCATAGTCACCGTTAGTCAGCAATTGTCGTATTTCTCAATTACAAACGTGTGTTCAATTCAGCGGTTTAGGGCCGTTGAAACACAAAGGTGTACCAGCTAAGTATGTTAATAGACTGTCGACGCTTTATACCCACACTCCAGTCCAGATTAGCGTCCACAGTGAAATGACAGACAGTTTCAGCACCAAGAATGGCATATGACAAGGCTGTTCACCTTCACTATTTTTTTAATTTAGTCGTAGAGAAAATAATAGAAAACTGTTTGTGGCGCTCATCATCCTGGACCTACCTAGTGGAAGACTGACTTCTCTTGGTTATGCCGGCAAAATGCTGTTGCCTGCATTTTCAAGCGATGCAGACGACGCTAGATGTTATTTCGTGTTCTGTCAAATACACTCAACCTCCTTAAACCTGGCGTCTATCAAGCGTCCCACCATTTACAGTGATCCTACATTTAGCCTGCACCAATTCTATTCTATGCATTTATATGCATTCTGCAAGTCTGCTACGTATCAGTTAGCACGACATAGTACATCCCCATTGTTCATCTTGTACAAGTTCACTATTGGCGCAGGCATCGCAACGTGTAGCAACTGGTCTGATTGTTGAGTCAACATGACTTACTCTCGTCCAAACATGAGGATCAATTTTGACAATGTCGCCAACCCCCCTAAGGTAATTGGTTGTTTTCTTGGCATGCTATAGGGAACGGGACTGTGCCTAGGTTCAGGAAGCGTATCGCAAGTCTGGGCTGCAAGGTAATGTGAAGCAACATTTCTAATTGGCGACAAAGCGGACATTCATCAGACTCTCGGAATCATACGCTAAGCAATTCAGTGGCCAACTTGCTGGATATATCTCACAAGTCTAGAAAACAATTATAACGGGGAGAATAATTATGTAACAAAAGAACAATAGAACAGCATTAAAAAGACGCTATCTGGAAGTGGATCAAAAGCGTTATTTGTAGTAGAAATACCCAGGCTCCTAATGTTCACTGTGTACGTGGTTAGCCTGCGCCCTTCTCAACTTAGTAACCGGGTCCGGGCACACCGGCCTTCTTCACTCTCTGCTCCTAGCGAATCTGAGCCCTCTGAACTCATAAGTGCCAACCGATTCATGTGCCTGTCGGCCTACCCATAAGGACAATAGCAGTGTGACCTCATCCGCCGTTGCTACGCAGAAAACTCTCTTTGTACACCTTAAATCGACATCGAAACACGCGGGTGATATCTGGGCACCTTAAACTGGAAAATGTATAGTAAACGCACCGAAGCTGAAGTTGCGATATCAGAGTGGTTCAGTTTGCACTGTACAGAAACCCCGAATCTCCGCTGGTCATCAACTCTGACACGGTAGTCTAGAAGATTGAATGAACGCTCTCCGATTTCAGTCCCCAACGTGAGCACAATGCTGTTGCATTTTGAGTTAAGAAACTGTAAGAATTGGTCACGAAAGTCCGTTTCATGATTACGAATGTGTCATCTACATATCGCCACCAAAATTCTTGGAGGGCAAATAAACTCACTTACAACCTGTGTTTCCAGGTATCCGAGGAAAGGATCAGCTACTGCAGATACAACAGGAAAACCTACAGCTATATCGTCCGTTTGCTTGAACAACTTTTGATTAACTGTGGAAACGGTTGAATGTAAGCAGAGTTCAAAACCAGAGTTTCGGGAAGCGATAAATTAGTTGATTCATAAGGAGTAACCATTTTCTGATAACTCTTTTACAACACCAATGCTACATTTCACCGTTGCCCTAGTGTATAAAGTGGTTGCATCAAAATTAAGTGTCATCATTAAGTAGTCCCACTTTCCAGTTGATAACTAAATCTGGAGAATCTTCAGCGTTGCTTACCAGTTTCCTTTGTAACGGTTACATTAGTAATTCCAAGTTGTAGGTTGGATTGGTGGTACAATCAACAATAGGTCTTACGGGTATTCCACTTTTGGACGGTCATAAAATCATGAAAAGCCGGCCATTTTTGGAGTTGAGAATGAATCGAGTGGACCGTCCAAGTTCCTATTCTATGCTTCGGATAAACTTGCTTGTCTACGTTTTGACCTTGTTCAGACCGTTTGACCATTCACCTCGTCATAATGTCCTGTAGCTCAGTGTTCCATCAGTATCCCTTGGTAACCTTTATGATTCGGAATCACTGTGATGTTAACTTTATCGACCTCTTCATCTACAGAATCTGTATCTAGCTTGCTTAGAGCAAGTTCAATTTCGGAAATTATATCCATTGGTTCAATTTAATTCCGTTGGAAACTGGAACGGGGTGACTGAGTGGTCGTGGTGACAAATTCATAATTACGTTTTCTAAAAATCGCTGTATTGTTGAAGGTAAGGCAGAAGAACAGCTTGATAAATTTTCGCCATTCACTTGCGTTGGTAAAAACTTTCAATTCACATTGATCGATCAATTCCATGGCGCAGGTCCGAATAAGCCCATCTAACTTGTCACAGCGAAAACATACATTTCAAGTGGTGGGTAGGCGACTGCATTCGTTGCATTAGAAAGAAGTGTTAGCCGTCAACCAATATCCGGAGACTTCTATAGAAAACACAAGCGAACGCACGTCCACCAAGAAAGGAAGCAGAGACCATGTCTTATCAGTGTACTCTGCAAACACCGTATCGTAAATAAACACCCGAAGAAAGTGGCTCCATCCTCTTTGAGTACATCATCCGGACCGTATTTCGGCTGACCAATAATTCAGAACAATTAGTGATGCATCCTAAGGGCCCAGTCTCTTCTATGGATGACCAGACAGACTGTGCTTACGAAAACTGATGCGATAACTGCGACGTCATTCATACAGGTGAAACATGCAGGCAGTTGAAGGTACGTGTCGTTGTACACAAGAGTCGCACACGGTTCCTTCAAAAGCTGGATAAGGATACGGCTATCGCGCTACACATACAGTCAGAGAATCACATGTTTTGATCAAGCTCAAGTGATTCATAAAGGTCTGCTTTCCTATGCGGCGTGACATCGTGCTGAAACTCTCATCATTCACACCCAACAAACATGCGTCAACTGCGATGATAATAAACCATTGCCTGCGGTGTGATGCGGATTGATAAATAACGTTAGACACAGGCGTTCCCTGTCTATATCAGTCTCATTCCGACTTATTGGGCAACGATTTCGGCCAATCCGTTCAGAAGGAACGCAAGCTGACCTGACCACGATAATCGCCAAGTGACCCCTGTTCCTTTGTTAATGATTTCGATTACAACACTCCTGAGGAAGGCCACCCGAGGTGGTTGAAACGTAGAGTATTACAACTTGCTCATAAAGTTGTGTCCTTCTCAACCTATTGGTCTATAGTATTGAACAAATACATCATGTGCTGTATCGCGCAGAAACGTGTGCAGGGAACAATGATTACATGATAAAAACTTCGACTCTTGCTCTAGGCACATTCGATACAGACAATCACAATGAAATCACCTGTAAAGCACGATGAAAAGTCGAAAAGCTTTTTCCAGATAAATGGTAGAATGCGAGTCTAGACATGAAACATTGAACTCCTAACTTGAATGGTAGGGACATGGACTGACCACGGTAGCAGACCAACGGTGAGCTCGTTCTGTCAAGCATAACTTAAGTCACACGACTCAACTTAAAACAGAATTGCGGTCAACAAACATGATACAAAGTGAGCCTCTGTAGTAATAATAATTTAATATCGGTCGTTCCCAACACCAGAAAAAAACACGTTGCGGAATGCAACCGGTCTATTTCGCCATCAACAAACGGTATATAAATGCGAAAATATTCGTGGGAGTTAAAAAAATTAAACAGACGACATTGAGAGTGATGCAAGTGGTGATAACATAAACATCATTTCTGCTCATGAAGTGGCCGGACCAGCACCGGCTGTAACGGAAGTGGGCACGGTTCCGTGCGGGTAGTCAACTGCGACAGGGAGTCCAGCAGATCCACTGCCGGCGACGGCTCCGTAATAGTAGGACGCATATGGATCGGCGGATGCGGCCCAAGCAGAGGGATCAACCTGGGGGATAAAACAAGCAAACTTCACCGTTCAGGGTATTTCAGGCCAGATGAGAGGGGATATCGTCAGGACAAAACTGTGGCAAAACTACGGGCAGCAGACAAAAAACAGGAGAAAAAGCAGCTTAAATCAGCTGAACTGTGTCAAAGAACCAATACGAATTCGAAGACACGCAGAATTACTCACCATAGCCAAGGTGGCGTTCATCATGGAGAGGTTAGTAGGTACCGCCGGTGGTAAACCCGTCATGTTACCCAAGGCTGCCGCCAAAGGTTCATAAGCCCCTGCGGTATAATAGCCAGCAGAAGTAGAGGGGTCTGGAGCTGGAGTACCAACAGAGGCAGCAGCTTCTAGTACAGCTTGGTCGGGATTCAGGCAAGGCAAGCGAGCCATCGGACCGGCCGTAACCAACGTGTCACCAGAGCCGGCAGCCGCGACCGCAGTCATTCGGGCAGATGCCGAAGGTAGATTCAATAAATCCGGAAGAGGATAGCCAGTGGTGAACCGCGTACTGCCCCGAGCTGCAGCAGCAGCAGCTACACCGGAGTTGACCGCTTCACACAGACCAAGATATTCGTGGTAGGCTACACGCAACCTGTGACAAATGCAAAAAGGGTGGAACTGACAACTCCGACAGGCCGTGCAATTTATTCGATCAAAGCATTATTTAAAAAAATACAAAGGGTTTTAGCCGAAACGCTCACACAAACCTGGAAACATCTGTGTCAAATTCCTCAAGAAATTGTATCTTCCGCTGACAGAATGCCAATTTGACCGCGGCAGGAAGAACTGAATCAATAGACGCGAAATTGCACATTTCCATGAAGCCTTCTATATCAACTGGACGACGCTGATAAACGATATCGAGTAATTGAGCGTATAAACGTTCATTGCGCTAGCAATGTGAAATGGAAAATAATAAGTGTATGAGTGGAAGAAAATAGTTGGGGAAATGATGCATCGGGAAAATCATTGCGACAACAGCAAGTCCCAACCAGAGGAAAATTTGATATGGTTTAGAACAATCGAACCAAAAAAGTAATGGGAGCCGACGGCCAAAGTCTGATCCTCGGATTATAAGCGACCCGGATGTTAATCTAATCAGACTCCTGAGAGAGTGATATCGGCGAAGATCTCCCACAGGAACTAAATGTTATTTTGCGTACTAAATTAGAGGTCTTTTTGGGGTGTGGTCTTCCTTTCACGTCATGAACCATAAAAGAGTAGCAGACGTTAATGCTAGTTTGACAACCGTTATCAGAACCTGTAAGGAAAAGAATTCTAAAGAGCAGAGTTCAATAAGCTCTGACGTTGTGGTCGTACTTATTGTATAACGGAGATAACATGAAAAATTGAATTCACAATATCGGTTAAATGGCTCGAAAAAAAAACGAAAATAATAATCAGGTATGATGAACAGAATTCAACGATTTTTCGACTCACAGGATCATACTCGATCGCCTCTTTCAAGACACGGATGGCGGCTTCTTCTCCGTCCAAAACGACCCGATCTTCATCGGTTAGTGTCTCGTCAGCAGGAGCTTGGAGACGAATTAATCGTTGCCGCTTGTCTAGGATGGCGCGAATACGCTCTTCTTCTGCAGCAGCGAGTTCTTTTTCTTTTTGGATACGTTCCTCTTCTCTTATACGGGTTAATTCAGCCTCATCAACTTCCTTATTTTCTTCTTCACATTCCGTTTTCAATTGTTTGCGCTTTTTTTCTTTGTGCCTTCCTTTTGTGCTTTCTTCTGACTTTCGTTTGGAACCGGTTACCTCGGATGGCGAATCAGACGTGTCCGCTACCCCATCAACTTCAGAAGTTTGGTCTTCCTCATCTTTTTCGCTGACCTCGTCTGCATTCTCATCACTACTTACGTCTTCCTCCATGGATTCGTCTGAACTCGAATGCGCACCTTCTCCCTCATCTTTCACTGGTACCTCACTTTCATCTCCATCCAGTTCCTCTTTGTCACTTTCCATCGGCTCGTCTGTCAAAGCCCCGTTGACTGATTCGGCCTTCTGAGACCCTAGATCCTCATTTTCACCCTCTATATCCAAATTTTCAGCTTTGACCGGTTCTTGCACGGTGCCCGATTCCAGCTCTGTCACGAGATTATCCTCCGGTTTGTCCTCCTCGTCTTCCTTGTGTACAGTATGAAGTAGCAACATCCAGACAGGCACTCCATCGGCAAACATCTCGTCCCGATGTAACAGTCGGGCCAAACGTCCAGCGAGTACACCGGCACCTGCGCGAGCTTGAGCTGAGGTCGCAATCGCCTGGGCAACAGTACGCGATGCGGTCGGGCCAGATAAGGATTTAGCCAGCTTTGTCTGCTCTTCAGATAAATAGCGAAGACGATTGATTCCACTACGTAGACAGGCGATTATGTCAAACAACTGCCCAAATATAGAGCAAGAGAATTTTTCGAAAATATGTTGGTTAGTGAAAGCAAACGGTTCAGTTCGTCACCTAGAACATTCTGTCGCATCTTCCAGACTGACAACGGGTGTAAACATGTGCGCAAACCGAATATGTTCAGGTAAACTGGGCAAGTGACATAAACAAAATACACCGCATCCTTTGGACAAATGATAAATGGGAACCGGCACAAAATAAACACGTTCAAAACGAGTTTCTATAAAGCAATTACAACTAAGTCAAGAGAACGTGTTCATTCAGTCCAGTGTATTGTGTGGTTTGAGGGGATGCAGGAAATGAGTTACGCTTTCACCTGGTATACCAGAAACGGTCATTGCTCTCCTTCAAATATTCTGCGCCACATATGAATCCAGTACACTAAAATGTCCACTATTCAACTTGAAAAACACTAGGTTTGTCTCTTATACAAAGCGCTCGCTGTGACGCACCATACTGAATCGCACATGAATTTAGTAACACCACGCTAACCAAACTAAGAATTGAGCAGTCAACGTCATCACGGTTCGAACCCGCCAACGTCGGAGTGGTTATCGGAATCGTAATTATTGGGTTGTCTAAAGTCAACTGCAGTTTAACCATCATCGTTCTGGCCTTGAAAACAATTTCTCATAACACATGCGGCGACTAACCAAAGGTAAATCTGCACTTGATCGACCCTGGTTGCTGTAGTCCTTCATCTGCCCACAACAACATTTGAAGAACAAACCCGCAGTCAGCGTTCCGGTAACGCAAAGGGCGCAATAATAACACTTTCACACCTAATCAACCGTCTTACCTATGGGAGCCAATAAGGACCTTCAGTTCAATTGGTGCGGTAACACTACGGAGTGGTCTGTGTAAAAGGAAGCG
>LOND01005040.1:5860-23622 GCA_014220965.1 Paragonimus kellicotti
TTTATTGCCATTTTTTTCCCTTAAAATTATTCATTTTTGTACCTTGTTCATGATTAGAACTAGTGTTTGTGCACCCATCGATTGCGAACACTGTATAATCTCCATTCTTATTCTAACGAATCCATTGTCAGGGAATTTCCAAAAATCGTACCATCAGACACCTGTCTTTCGAAGGGTCGCCAATTGGAGATTCCGGTCTGTTAGGTAAGACAAACCTCGTTTCTTTGGTAGATTGAAATTCTTACCTGGGTGATTCGTTATCATTACAAGTTAACTGTTGTGTGCTGTGCGTAGAAATGTGTCTGCTGCATAAGTTTATTTAACTCTGGGTTGCGGCATTTTTAAACATCAGACCTGTTTTGCCATCAGTTAGAGAAAGTAATGAGTTGATACACAGTTTGGTTCTCACCTGACATCCTTTCCAGGCTTTCTTTTACGGTTAGTTAACATAGTAACTTCAATTACCCGAGTTCATATTGTCTAGTATCCACACATTGAAATTGTCTCTGTGTCATTCACATCACCACACGAGGCGAGCGTTTGACTCCACTTATTCGGACTTGCTTGAATAAACATCTACTGCTATTTTTTTGTTATTTACTGCTGTTTTTCTCAATTGTCTATAAAACCTACGGTGACTGTAAACGATGCTATTAGGGCTTTGTACTGGTTTGGCTTGCCATAAAAGCTTTTTGACTAATTTATGGCATTTCGCTCTGTTGTTTGCAAGTGATCTGAGGCGGACATCACACAATACCCTCTCTGGCTCTTGTTCTCTTTCGTACACACACACAAAGCGACCTGGCGATGACGTGATTGAGGAGTTCGCAACCATTGATATTGCTAATTAGAAACATTCCGTGACATGGCAGTGGGTCGCGCTCGACGGCGAGTCTGTATCCGCCAGCTTGTTGACTATTTTTTTTATAGGAAACGTCGTTATTTTCAATTTCTCTTCTATTCACCCTTCTCTTGACTTATACTTATTTTTTTACTTTGCCACCTTGTTGACTACTGTAACAAATTAACGGAAGTCTTTGCCATAGCACCCACAAATACGGCTGAAGGCTGGAAATGATGATGAGTTTTCTGAAACTCTTGTGTTGTTCATTGCTCGTGTACTCCAGACTGTCTTGCACAGAATCAGATACGGACAGACATTTCCACGTTGTTGCCGGCAGTAGTTCCCCTGTTAATACGGCTGAATTTTCATTGTGCTCTACCTTGACTTCAAGCTTGATTAACTGGTGTGGTGGTTTCCAAGTTTGCCGCGCGTCGCAATGTTTGCGTAAAATTGCCAAAGTACTTCTTTTGCTCACTAAGTTTATTGCATTGGATTACCAATTTTTACTGCTGGGAGCAACAGCTCTTTAGTTTCAAGGAGCCTTCCATAATCTGTGGTCACTGTACATTCTGCTCCTAGCTTTGGGGGAGTTAACGATTGCGTTTCACAGATTCCCGAGTTAAACACTTTGAAGCACACTTAATTTATCCTATGCTTCGTTGTTTTCTTCACCTTATGCGAGGAAAACTGTGATTGTTGACGCTTGGTTATCCGAATTGTCCGTGATCTTGAAATAATCACTATTTAAATGTGGTCATAAAAGCAGTGAAAAGATTGTCTCATGGTGGCTTTCTTATGATGTTTTACCGCTTTTTTGCGTAACCTTGCGAGTTTTGTCCTCCTCACGGTTTTGTGGCAACATCAGATTCATTTACTGATATCCCATCTTTGACGGCGCTGATAATAGAGATGATGTATATAAACATCCGCACAAAAATTTACATTCTGCTGTCTACAGATAATGGGTGATCGTGTGTACTGCCGTCCTGCTGACTTCTCAACCGGCTTGTTCGAAGAATAACCACTGAGCATGTAAACATAATATTTTCTAGACGGTGTTTAATACAAGTCGTGATTCGCTGATCGCAGACCGTTCTACCTCAGTGTTATGGTCACCAACACATCGTTGAACGTGTTCTAAGTGGGAGCAGGTTGTACTTGGGAAAATAAAACTTGCAAATTAAGCTCTGTTTGCATGATAGGATGCCACCATTGATGTTAGTTTTATCGATGTACGTTTGAGTGTGGACCATCGCCAGCTTCAGCCAAATAAAAACGCGAAATCACCTCGCTACTACGACGTTAAAATAGCTAACCATTTCAAAGCTTTGCTGAGGTGAACTATTTTAGACCAAACTATTTCGTCAAATTGACTTCTCTTCAGCGCGTGGTAAAACAAAGAACATGATGGAACAATATCAGACACTTTTTAATGCACCATGGACACGCCATAAGAACAGTGTATGACTGTTACAGAAATGAGTTTACTCTCGATTGGTAACACTCGCCGTTCTTATATGATGGATAGTAATTCGTCTAATTCAATGAGTAACAAAGAATATGACAAATGATAAGAGATGCAAAACTAGAAATATTCGTGTGTGTTACATTTCAAAACAGTATGTCTGGCTACTCAGTTAGTTCATCGTGGTCTGCTTTGTAGTATGGATTGTCACTGTCAGACTTTACAGAAAACATCAAGTAAATAGTTGCTACCTGCTGATTCAAGTAGCTTCGCTCATGGGCAGCATACTTTAAGCTTTTCGGCAGTTTAATTTCTCTAGCGGTGTCTATCTCATTTATGCTTTACAGTTCGGAAAGCATTTTAAGCCTGTACATGCAAGCTTTCAGATTTCTGACACTAATGCTTTCCAGCCCTATGTCTGATTGACTTTCCGTTTACATTTCACATCAACAGACCTTTGCCAAGCAATACGTCATGCTCCAGAGATTGCAACTCTGAATTTGACCGGCTGCAAAATTTCTCCACGTGGTGTCGACAGACTCGCTGCATTAATCCGGGTAAGTTTTTAGCAATATTTATTTACGTGAGTAAAGGAAGTGTCATTCCACTTTATCTTACTTTGATTTCACGATTGTCTAAGTATCCTCACGGTGTACTAATTTAATGCTTATAGCTGTGTTCGAGAAAATTGAAACTTTAACTCAAGATTTTCTATCTATTACTATCTTATACCTCAATATAATTTTTACAACTGGACATGCTGCTTACTGTTAACCATTTTCATCTGACAGATTTGTCGTATCTTCGTTTGGACATCTGCGTTACAGCTTATTGCCATGGACACGTTGCTGGTAAAAGAAAATTTCGTTGTAACATAGAGTAAACGAACTACGCCAACTAACTGTAAGGACGTCAGCATTTTGCAATTTACTGGTCGATTTCTATCGTAGATACTACAGTATTGTGCACAAACACTGGACCCTGTGATGTCTACAGTGCACCTCAGTTTTTTTCATAAAACTTTCTAAGGCGGATTTATGATCCATCAGATCGCCTCCGAAGTTCAAATTTACCGAAATGTATTTTTATGTTGTTTACCGTTCTTCTTGCCAAGTCCGAAATAGTTGTATTGAATCAGTCATTGAATGTGGATCTCGTGTAGTGTCTTGCTGGAGGTGGTTCCTGAGTGAATGGATAGTCATGTGAACAATGTTTGACAACAATATAGGGACACTGGGAACTTGTTTTATCTGCTTTTGATGAGTAGGTCCATCACCGCTTCACAGTGGCAAAGGTGTAATGTGTATGGATAATATCCGATCCGTGGAATGTGAACATCGCGGACTGTCTTGTCATTGTTATCCCCATAAGTTTATCACATACGGAAGTCATGTTCTACCTATGTCGGTACACCCAAAGACCTTATTTTTTTTTACATATAGTCTCATTAACACATTGCTGACGACCGATTATACCATGAATCAAGGAGAGCAGTAACGGCTGTTCTCTGAAAGAATTACCTTTTCCATCGTTTCGCCCTACTTAGAGAAGTAAACCTTATGGTCAATGCGCAGACACTTTCTGTGTTGTGTCTCAGTTCACGACGGACTTTGTCGTATTCGGAATCAAGGGGATCAGTCAGTGTTTGTTTATAAGTCCTCTTGAATAAGCAGAAATCTATCCATGTCACATCTGAATAAACCTCTTCACAAGAGATTCGCACAACTGTTGAGAATTTTACTCGCCGCTCTTTTGGGTCACTGGCATTTTAACTGTAAGTGTTGTTTGGAAGGCGTCTCGCATAACCTCGTCGTTTACTTTCAAACCAAGTACCGCGTGCTGTTGAGTAGATTATCTCGGATTAAAAGATAAAACAAAACGGGCATAACGGCATGATCTGAGTTAGGGTGATAACTCTAAAATGAGCGACAAGTTTAATGAAGTGGCGTCACCGGTAGCTGACGGCTACGGTTGAGTTGCACAGAATGGTCTTCACGTGATGCAATACAGCCGTTTGTGCCGAGCTACGTTATTTGATAGATAGAATCCGTGAGATACGCAAAGTTATAACAACCGATCGCCAGTGCCTCGAACACGGACACCGAACATACCACCCTGCCGCTTATTGTCTGGAGTAAGAAGACCCAATCATGCATTCATATCACTAACATGTACAACGATATTCAGATTTTTGCTTCGTCTCACGAGATCAAAGAGGGCATTGTGGAAGGCGTTCTCGACAACATGTGAACCATTGTCTGTTGGAACATATGCATATATGACGGAAAACAACGTTTTTGTGGCCTGTGTCGAGCGAATTTGACTGAATTGCTTAGTCTGGACGAAGTTAGACGGTTATTCGCCGGGATCCAGTCGAGCAGACTGTGCTCTATCTTAGAGTGGAGTACGATCCCCACTTCAGCATGACCGCGAGATTCTGTTTCAATATCACCGGAGACTTTTATAAAGTGCCGCTGATTCATAGTACTATCTAAAGGCGAATTCGTATGAAGAACAGTGCTAGTAACGTAGGGCTACATTTCAGAGACACGACACGTATCCGCTTCCAGACTCGAGGGATGCTTGCCAGAGCAGTTTACCGACCTATTTATCGAGAAATACGGACGTTAACAGCGCTGGTGTTTACCGGTTGCCTTGGCTTAAACGGAAAACAACTAACGACGTAGGAGGAATTAGGTGAAAATGTGTGGGCTGGCCTATAATGTGGTTCCTGACAATTTCTACCATGAAACACGGTTAATTTCAGGGGTCACACTCCGAGTTCCTGGCTAAAATGTCTGACTTGCCATGTAACAGAAGATACAGTTTTCTTGAAGGGCCCGAACAGGAGCCAGTGACACAACAGGCCTAGTCACGCGGTGACGAGAAACTTACCTAGCGCGAGAGCACAGTGAATATGATAATGACGCCTGATTTTGATCA
The DNA here is from genome assembly GCA_014220965.1 of Paragonimus kellicotti. Classification (NCBI taxonomy): domain Eukaryota; kingdom Metazoa; phylum Platyhelminthes; class Trematoda; order Plagiorchiida; family Troglotrematidae; genus Paragonimus; species Paragonimus kellicotti. The sequence goes on from LOND01005040.1 coordinate 11,113, forward strand.
CTACTGCGCGCGGTTGATATATTCGGAGCTACATAAGATTTTCAGATGATACCGAATAATTTTCGACCGTATTAGGTAATACACCGGCGGTCACAGTCAACCATTGGCGATCGGCGTGCCGTTTGGATTAGGAGCAATTTTTCTAATCCATTTCCCCCTAGGCTGCAAGATAACGTCGCCGAAACTATAAAAAGTTCTGCTACATGCCCATAGGATCGTGTATTATCATCTTAGCACGCCTAAGCGGCAGCAGTTCAATATATAACCCACGAGTGCAATTGATTTCATTTCGATTGTTCTCCATTGTTCTGTCCGACGTGGTCGTGTCTGGTAGGATCAAAGTCCTGGTCAGCATATCCTGCCAAACTGATGCTGTACACAAGCTTGGACATCATATCAAACTAGTGGGAAAATGGGGGGGAAAGTGGTCTTAGCCAGCATAATGATTAGGTGGATTATGAATATTGCGTGGTTAGCTCTGACGCTCCTGACAACCCTCCATCGAAAAACATGGTGGCTTTGGAGCTTCAATCATTCAACCATGATAAGGCTCCAAATACATTCCTTTGATCAGCTTGGTTCAAAGATGATGGGGAGAATTTATTGCCTAGACGTGCCACAATAGTGCGTTCCACATGTAAAACTGAAGAGCTTGCCTTATGAATTTTCATTTCCGAAAAAATGTACCATGATATCATGTGATGACGGCGGATGTATTGGCCCTACCTCCAATCCATCCAGGGTAGTCAAGGGTTTTGAGCTGCGACAGCTTTCGAAACGGAGAAGGGACAAGAACGGGAGAAGAAAAACCGGAATTTTTGTCTTTCTTCCAATGTATCCCTCATAGTTTTAACTTGAGACAGGCACTGAAGTGTCGATACTTCTTTTCACAGTTAGTGGTCATGATATTTTTGGACCTAAAGGCTGCTTGTGATTCCGTTGCCAGATATGCTCTCTGAATCTGTCTTCATTGCTACGAAGTCTCAGTGAGCAGTGTCAACTTATTGAAACCGTCGTATGTTTGTTCTGATTGTGAAGTGTGCATTTATCGGTAGCTATCTCAAACCTTCTCCAGATCAAATGGCTTTTGACATGGGCGTCCATTTCCCTTTCGGAAGAAACATTTCGAGGCTCCGAGAGGCTTCATACTCGAACTTCTACTAGGTAGTAAACAAACTGATACTGAGTATGACATTGTTCTACTTAGTTTTTCCGCAATGAGCATGCAGACTATGCTGAATCCGTTAAACGATATGGCTGGTCTATATGGTATACACTTCATAGTTTTCACGCAAGCAGGGCGTCCGCTGCATCGTGGGTTGTGTGGTGTGGCCGCCGATGTTAGGGAAAATTGCAAGGCTGCACGGTGATTATGTGGTCACGGGCTATGGATGCACCGACCGTTCCGCTGAGCGGTTTCAACCAACAACATCCCGAGCCGTTGTAACCATTGGTACGACCCGACGGTAAATATTATGAAAATGATGATTGTCTTGTTTTGAATTCTGGACAAATCTCACACATCTCTTAAGCAGGAGCAGGATGTGGGCCGGTGCATTTATTCATGCAAATTAATTGAAATCGTTGTGACCTTGAATACTGAGCGTTCCATATCATTGAACCCATTTTGGCGGTTAAAGTACGGATTTGATTTTAGGCTCATCTCATCAACACCCGTTGGTCAGCTCTTTGAGATGACGGATTTCTAGCGAGTTATCGTGTGATTCTCTAACAACGTTCGGTTTAAGTCCACTCATAACCAACGTCTAAAACTGAAATATATACTTGCGTAGATAATTTTGAACTACCGTGGTTGTTAAGTACGGCGATTAAAAATGCCCCACGCAGTACTATTAAGCTGTTGGTTATCCAAGGAGTTGCAGTGCTGGAACGTCAGGCGTTTCATCAACGTCATAGACAGTAATACATCAGTGGTTCTCACTGATGCTTAACTGCCACACAACCATGAAAAAAGCAAACCCTGTACAGGAAGAGAAAAAAAAGTAGGGAAGCGGAAGGGACCTAAATTTAAAAAACAGCTACGTCTATATTTGGGCATTTATCATCATCATAGACAGTAATACATCAGTGGTTCTCACTGATGCTTAACTGCCACACAACCATGAAAAAAGCAAACCCTGTACAGGAAGAGAAAAAAAAGTAGGGAAGCGGAAGGGACCTAAATTTAAAAATAGCTACGTCTATATTCGGGCATTTAGCATCAGGGTGCCCACACACTTGCAAACAAACAACCGAGTTTCAGATGAAAGTGAGGTTTTCTCAGCAAGACAACTTCCTTACGGCTTTCACTGCCCCGTGTCATTAAGTGCATTCACTTCACAGACAACTCGGCCAAACAACGACAACATTCATGCCACTGAGCTCGATTAGCCGCCATCTCATCTAACGTNCGTCGTTATTTTCAATTTCTCTTCTATTCACCCTTCTCTTGACTTATACTTATTTTTTTACTTTGCCACCTTGTTGACTACTGTAACAAATTAACGGAAGTCTTTGCCATAGCACCCACAAATACGGCTGAAGGCTGGAAATGATGATGAGTTTTCTGAAACTCTTGTGTTGTTCATTGCTCGTGTACTCCAGACTGTCTTGCACAGAATCAGATACGGACAGACATTTCCACGTTGTTGCCGGCAGTAGTTCCCCTGTTAATACGGCTGAATTTTCATTGTGCTCTACCTTGACTTCAAGCTTGATTAACTGGTGTGGTGGTTTCCAAGTTTGCCGCGCGTCGCAATGTTTGTGTAAAATTGCCGAAGTACTTCTTTTGCTCACTAAGTTTATTGCATTGGATTACCAATTTTTACTGCTGGGAGCAACAGCTCTTTAGTTTCAAGGAGCCTTCCATAATCTGTGGTCACTGTACATTCTGCTCCTAGCTTTGGGGGAGTTAACGATCGCGTTTCACAGATTCCCGAGTTAAACACTTTGAAGCACACTTAATTTATCCTATGCTTCGTTGTTTTCTTCACCTTATGCGAGGAAAACTGTGATTGTTGACGCTTGGTTATCCGAATTGTCCGTGATCTTGAAATAATCACTATTTAAATGTGGTCATAAAAGCAGTGAAAAGATTGTCTCATGGTGGCTTTCTTTATGTTTTTACCGCTTTTTTGCGTAACCTTGCGAGTTTTGTCCTCCTCACGGTTTTGTGGCAACATCAGATTCATTTACTGATATCCCATCTTTGACGGCGCTGATAATAGAGATGATGTATATAAACATCCGCACAAAAATTTACATTCTGCTGTCTACAGATAATGGGTGATCGTGTGTACTGCCGTCCTGCTGACTTCTCAACCGGCTTGTTCGAAGAATAACCACTGAGCATGTAAACATAATATTTTCTAGACGGTGTTTAATACAAGTCGTGATTCGCTGATCGCAGACCGTTCTACCTCAGTGTTATGGTCACCAACACATCGTTGAACGTGTTCTAAGTGGGAGCAGGTTGTACTTGGGAAAATAAAACTTGCAAATTAAGCTCTGTTTGCATGATAGGATGCCACCATTGATGTTAGTTTTATCGATGTACGTTTGAGTGTGGACCATCGCCAGCTTCAGCCAAATAAAAACGCGAAATCACCTCGCTACTACGACGTTAAAATAGCTAACCATTTCAAAGCTTTGCTGAGGTGAACTATTTTAGACCAAACTATTTCGTCAAATTGACTTCTCTTCAGCGCGTGGTAAAACAAAGAACATGATGGAACAATATCAGACACTTTTTAATGCACCATGGACACGCCATAAGAACAGTGTATGACTGTTACAGAAATGAGTTTACTCTCGATTGGTAACACTCGCCGTTCTTATATGATGGATAGTAATTCGTCTAATTCAATGAGTAACAAAGAATATGACAAATGATAAGAGATGCAAAACTAGAAATATTCGTGTGTGTTACATTTCAAAACAGTATGTCTGGCTACTCAGTTAGTTCATCGTGGTCTGCTTTGTAGTATGGATTGTCACTGTCAGACTTTACAGAAAACATCAAGTAAATAGTTGCTACCTGCTGATTCAAGTAGCTTCGCTCATGGGCAGCATACTTTAAGCTTTTCGGCAGTTTAATTTCTCTAGCGGTGTCTATCTCATTTATGCTTTACAGTTCGGAAAGCATTTTAAGCCTGTACATGCAAGCTTTCAGATTTCTGACACTAGTGCTTTCCAGCCCTATGTCTGATTGACTTTCCGTTTACATTTCACATCAACAGACCTTTGCCAAGCAATACGTCATGCTCCAGAGATTGCAACTCTGAATTTGACCGGCTGCAAAATTTCTCCACGTGGTGTCGACAGACTCGCTGCATTAATCCGGGTAAGTTTTTAGCAATATTTATTTACGTGAGTAAAGGAAGTGTCATTCCACTTTATCTTACTTTGATTTCACGATTGTCTAAGTATCCTCACGGTGTACTAATTTAATGCTTATAGCTGTGTTCGAGAAAATTGAAACTTTAACTCAAGATTTTCTATCTATTACTATCTTATACCTCAATATAATTTTTACAACTGGACATGCTGCTTACTGTTAACCATTTTCATCTGACAGATTTGTCGTATCTTCGTTTGGACATCTGCGTTACAGCTTATTGCCATGGACACGTTGCTGGTAAAAGAAAATTTCGTTGTAACATAGAGTAAACGAACACTACGCCAACTAACTGTAAGGACGTCAGCATTTTGCAATTTACTGGTCGATTTCTATCGTAGATACTACAGTATTGTGCACAAACACTGGACCCTGTGATGTCTACAGTGCACCTCAGTTTTTTTCATAAAACTTTCTAAGGCGGATTTATGATCCATCAGATCGCCTCCGAAGTTCAAATTTACCGAAATGTATTTTTATGTTGTTTACCGTTCTTCTTGCCAAGTCCGAAATAGTTGTATTTGAATCAGTCATTGAATGTGGATCTCGTGTAGTGTCTTGCTGGAGGTGGTTCCTGAGTGAATGGATAGTCATGTGAACAATGTTTGACAACAATATAGGGACACTGGGAACTTGTTTTATCTGCTTTTGATGAGTAGGTCCATCACCGCTTCACAGTGGCAAAGGTGTAATGTGTATGGATAATATCCGATCCGTGGAATGTGAACATCGCGGACTGTCTTGTCATTGTTATCCCCATAAGTTTATCACATACGGAAGTCATGTTCTACCTATGTCGGTACACCCAAAGACCTTATTTTTTTTTACATATAGTCTCATTAACACATTGCTGACGACCGATTATACCATGAATCAAGGAGAGCAGTATACGGCTGTTCTCTGAAAGAATTACCTTTTCCATCGTTTCGCCCTACTTAGAGAAGTAAACCTTATGGTCAATGCGCAGACACTTTCTGTGTTGTGTCTCAGTTCACGACGGACTTTGTCGTATTCGGAATCAAGGGGATCAGTCAGTGTTTGTTTATAAGTCCTCTTGAATAAGCAGAAATCTATCCATGTCACATCTGAATAAACCTCTTCACAAGAGATTCGCACAACTGTTGAGAATTTTACTCGCCGCTCTTTTGGGTCACTGGCATTTTAACTGTAAGTGTTGTTTGGAAGGCGTCTCGCGTAACCTCGTCGTTTACTTTCAAACCAAGTACCGCGTGCTGTTGAGTAGATTATCTCGGATTAAAAGATAAACAAAACGGGCATAACGGCATGATCTGAGTTAGGGTGATAACTCTAAAATGAGCGACAAGTTTAATGAAGTGGCGTCACCGGTAGCTGACGGCTACGGTTGAGTTGCACAGAATGGTCTTCACGTGATGCAATACAGCCGTTTGTGCCGAGCTACGTTATTTGATAGATAGAATCCGTGAGATACGCAAAGTTATAACAACCGATCGCCAGTGCCTCGAACACGGACACCGAACATACCACCCTGCCGCTTATTGTCTGGAGTAAGAAGACCCAATCATGCATTCATATCACTAACATGTACAACGATATTCAGATTTTTGCTTCGTCTCACGAGATCAAAGAGGGCATTGTGGAAGGCGTTCTCGACAACATGTGAACCATTGTCTGTTGGAACATATGCATATATGACGGAAAACAACGTTTTTGTGGCCTGTGTCGAGCGAATTTGACTGAATTGCTTAGTCTGGACGAAGTTAGACGGTTATTCACCGGGATCCAGTCGAGCAGACTGTGCTCTATCTTAGAGTGGAGTACGATCCCCACTTCAGCATGACCGCGAGATTCTGTTTCAATATCACCGGAGACTTTTATAAAGTGCCGCTGATTCATAGTACTATCTAAAGGCGAATTCGTATGAAGAACAGTGCTAGTAACGTAGGGCTACATTTCAGAGACACGACACGTATCCGCTTCCAGACTCGAGGGCTGCTTGCCAGAGCAGTTTACCGACCTATTTATCGAGAAATACGGACGTTAACAGCGCTGGTGTTTACCGGTTGCCTTGGCTTAAACGGAAAACAACTAACGACGTAGGAGGAATTAGGTGAAAATGTGTGGGCTGGCCTATAATGTGGTTCCTGACAATTTCTACCATGAAACACGGTTAATTTCAGGGGTCACACTCCGAGTTCCTGGCTAAAATGTCTGACTTGCCATGTAACAGAAGATACAGTTTTCTTGAAGGGCCCGAACAGGAGCCAGTGACACAACAGGCCTATCACGCGGTGATCAGAGAAACTTACGTTAGCGGCGCGAGAGCACATGAATATGCATAATGACGCCTGATTTTGATCACTACTGCGCGCGGTTGATATATTCGGAGCTACATAAGATTTTCAGATGATACCGAATAATTTTCGACCGTATTAGGTAATACACCGGCGGTCACAGTCAACCATTGGCGATCGGCGTGCCGTTTGGATTAGGAGCAATTTTTCTAATCCATTTCCCCCTAGGCTGCAAGATAACGTCGCCGAAACTATAAAAAGTTCTGCTACATGCCCATAGGATCGTGTATTATCATCTTAGCACGCCTAAGCGGCAGCAGTTCAATATATAACCCACGAGTGCAATTGATTTCATTTCGATTGTTCTCCATTGTTCTGTCCGACGTGGTCGTGTCTGGTAGGATCAAAGTCCTGGTCAGCATATCCTGCCAAACTGATGCTGTACACAAGCTTGGACATCATATCAAACTAGTGGGAAAATGGGGGGGAAAGTGGTCTTAGCCAGCATAATGATTGGTGGATTATGAATATTGCGTGGTTAGCTCTGACGCTCCTGACAACCCTCCATCGAAAAACATGGTGGCTTTGGAGCTTCAATCATTCAACCATGATAAGGCTCCAAATACATTCCTTTGATCAGCTTGGTTCAAAGATGATGGGGAGAATTTATTGCCTAGACGTGCCACAATAGTGCGTTCCACATGTAAAACTGAAGAGTTGCCTTATGAATTTTCATTTCCGAAAAAATGTACCATGATATCATGTGATGACGGCGGATGTATTGGCCCTACCTCCAATCCATCCAGGGTAGTCAAGGGTTTTGAGCTGCGACAGCTTTCGAAACGGAGAAGGGACAAGAACGGGAGAAGAAAAACCGGAATTTTGTCTTTCTTCCAATGTATCCCTCCGTAGTTTTAACTTGAGACAGGCACTGAAGTGTCGATACTTCTTTTCACAGTTAGTGGTCATGATATTTTTGGACCTAAAGGCTGCTTGTGATTCCGTTGCCAGATATGCTCTCTGAATCTGTCTTCATTGCTACGAAGTCTCAGTGAGCAGTGTCAACTTATTGAAACCGTCGTATGTTTGTTCTGATTGTGAAGTGTGCATTTATCGGTAGCTATCTCAAACCTTCTCCAGATCAAATGGCTTTTGACATGGGCGTCCATTTCCCTTTCGGAAGAAACATTTCGAGGCTCCGAGAGGCTTCATACTCGAACTTCGACTAGGTAGTAAACAAACTGATACTGAGTATGACATTGTTCTACTTAGTTTTTCCGCAATGAGCATGCAGACTATGCTGAATCCGTTAAACGATATGGCTGGTCTATATGGTATACACTTCATAGTTTTCACGCAAGCAGGGCGTCCGCTGCATCGTGGGTTGTGTGGTGTGGCCGCCGATGTTAGGGAAAATTGCAAGGCTGCACGGTGATTATGTGGTCACGGGCTATGGATGCACCGACCGTTCCGCTGAGCGGTTTCAACCAACAACATCCCGAGCCGTTGTAACCATTGGTACGACCCGACGGTAACTATTATGAAAATGATGATTGTCTTGTTTTGAATTCTGGACAAATCTCACACATCTCTTAAGCAGGAGCAGGATGTGGGCCGGTGCATTTATTCATGCAAATTAATTGAAATCGTTGTGACCTTGAATACTGAGCGTTCCATATCATTGAACCCATTTTGGCGGTTAAAGTACGGATTTGATTTTAGGCTCATCTCATCAACACCCGTTGGTCAGCTCTTTGAGATGACGGATTTCTAGCGAGTTATCGTGTGATTCTCTAACAACGTTCGGTTTAAGTCCACTCATAACCAACGTCTAAAACTGAAATATATACTTGCGTAGATAATTTTGAACTACCGTGGTTGTTAAGTACGGCGATTAAAAATGCCCCACGCAGTACTATTAAGCTGTTGGTTATCCAAGGAGTTGCAGTGCTGGAACGTCAGGCGTTTCATCAACGTCATAGACAGTAATACATCAGTGGTTCTCACTGATGCTTAACTGCCACACAACCATGAAAAAAGCAAACCCTGTACAGGAAGAGAAAAAAAAGTAGGGAAGCGGAAGGGACCTAAATTTAAAAAACAGCTACGTCTATATTTGGGCATTTAGCATCGGGGTGCCCACACACTGCAAACAAACAACCGAGTTTCAGATGAAAGTGAGGTTTTCTCAGCTAGACAACTTCCTTACGCCTTTCACTGCCCTGTGTCATCAAGTGCATTGATTTTACAGACAACTTGGCCAAACAGCGAAGACATTCATGCCACTGAGTTCGATTAGCTGTCATCTTATCTAACGTTTGCAACCACTGACTCTGTGAATCGCGAGGTCCTCATTCTAGGAGATGAACCCGACATATAATGGTCAACCCCTTCGTTAGCGGTCAGATTATCTTCCCTATAAGTCAGGATAGGCTAGTGAGTTGAGGTCAATGTATACTAACATACGTTGTCCTTATGCGCGGTACAAGAGTCGTTGGGCGGTGAAACCGATGGCCACCTTTTATTTCCCCAATTTTAACCTAACGTCTTCGACCACGTGTCAACAGCTGACTTTAAAAATAGAGACATTTATCAGTTTGCCGTCAACATGGTCTTCTAAACACCAGTTGTTGTTGTTGATGAGATCAGGTAGCAAACAACTGTGGTTGACAACTTGTTCGAAGGTCTTATTTTCTATGCTGGACCAAACCCAGGAAGCTATCTTCTGTGTCAGTATTTCAATCGGTTCCGTGAGTTCACCATGCCATGATTAAAACTGACTGGTACAATCAACCATATCTTTACACCAGTTTTGGACATTTTCACCTTCGGAAAGAGGAATACCTCAGCCAACCTTAATTTTATCTGGATCGTTTCTTAAGACATACTCGCTATAGTCTGATATTAGATCGCTCGACTTACTTGTATACAGCATATCGCTGTCTTCGTGTTTCCGTCCTGAACTTGAATCTTTTTAACATGAAATAACATATCGTTTTCAAAATACTACACTTCCGGGATATCGCCAATCAAACAAATCATACGGTACTAAAGCTATTTCGTCGCCTAATCTCAAGTTTTTCACCGTTTGGAGTCGTACTGGATGTATAGTTTGATGGCTCACACTATTTTGTAAAACCCTTATGACTTAATGTGCTAGCTCGAACCCGTTCGCTACAATGTGTTTTCTGAAAACAAGTCAATTTAGATACGCATGTGTATCAGGCAACGTTTTGTTAAATTCGAAAACGGTCATTCAACGGTTAGGACTTTCTGATGGATACAACTGTATTCAGAATGTCGAAAAAGTCACAGTAAATCAACTATAGTGTTATATTCTCTTAAAAATTTAGTCATATCGAAGCTCAGATATTTCTAAACATACATACAGGACATAAGTACTCACAGTGAGTAAGTCTGGTGATGCTGTTAGGCGTGAGGGTCCACTTCAACTATGAAAAGATGAAACACTTGACTGTGATTCAAGTACACACGTTTTTGTCAATCGATTCATCAAACAGATTCCACAGTATGTAATTGAGTTTGGGTTTGGTTTTTGTACAGAAAGTAGCAAAACCCTCAAGAAACTGTCGCGCTCTGCTGCTCCTTCAGTCAGTCGGGTAGGTTGACCGGGTACTGAGGCGAGTAAGACAACGGGGCGAAAAGTTCTGTGCGCAGATTGATCACCATTCACATTCAGTCCCTTGGGAGTTTAGGAGCGCGCGCACGCGCACGTATGCTTGTGCGAAGCAGCCCGGGCGGCCAAGTTGCAGAAGATCGCAAATTCGATAGCCAGTCGGTCAATTTGATAGTGTAGAAGATAGAAAAATGCAATCAAGGTGGAGGTGAGGATGCAAACGACAGATGGAGTAACCGCTTCATTCAGTTGTTTGCATTTGAACTTGTTCTGCTCGACTGAATTCCAGCAGCAGCAGTTCATTTGAAACTGGAATGAAATCAAGAGAGTGGAGAAGTAGGGTGATTGTGTGCTGGTTGATTTAGTTTCTAGTGATGCTCGAGTGATCTTGCCTGATTTATTTGCTTGGACAAGTGCAAAAGTGGTTGGGGTCTGATTTTCGAGGCGACTGGGCCTTCTACTGAAGTGTGTTTCATGCACGAGAGTCCGGAAGGCTTTAGGACTTCAGTAAACACCAATTTAATTTTGTTCAAACGATCCATTGTGCATAATATGTCTTATTTCAACAAATTTAATTTCCGTGAAATCCCCTTATTTTATAAACAGATACTAGCTTGTAGAAATTGCATACCGCTTATTGAAGCAAAATTCGGTTAAAGCTATACAAACCGATTGTATGTTGAAGGTTGACTCACAAACAAATGTCAGAATTCACGCGTTACGTTGAGCTCGGATAGTGACCTTGACAGACGTTTAAGATTGCCGAAAACGACAGTGAATTTAACAACCCTAATCAATGGATTTGGTGTCCTACTTTTAGTAAAGCTTCTGAATACCAATATCAACAAATGACCAGATACCAAATCTACCAAATTGTCCTCAGCAAATGGATCGTCAGTTGTACAGGTTTGCCATGGTGTGTAAAGCATCATAAGTTTTTAAGGTCCTATCTCTACGCCCATAAGACAACGGAATTAGATGAACGATTTATAACAGGGGAAAGCACATATACAAACAGATGCATATATGCTGATCTTTTGCTAGGAGATCTATGTCAAAGAAGCACCGTGGACATGGCAGAAGGGAACTTCTGCTGATTCGGCACCATTTAAGAACAAACATCGACCGATCCATCCAGATTACGAACATTTGTGTTTTATAGCCAAAACGGTTGCATTCCGAATACGCCACCTGGATTTTTGTTTGCACTTAAATTGTTCCTCATTTCACCTGGGATATAGGTATCTAATTCCATCTACTAAAGACATGTATCTAGAGTTGAGATTTCATCGACACCACCCTCCCCCCTCCACTCTGATAATGACATTTTGGTTTCATTTCTACCAAGATTTTCAAAATATCCTATTCTTCCCTCTCCTAAAAGCTTCTTGTTTTTTTTGTTCATTTCTTTCCCTCATCTCTTCATTCTTTTCTGTTCTACTTTTAGACGTTTGCATATTTTTCTTACTTTTCTACTTCATGGATTACTGTCCCGATTGACGGTCTTTATTATTCGTGAATGTGGCTCAAAGCTCGAAAAACGGCGATTGTGGCCATTTGTTGGTGACGGTGGTAATATGCAGTAGATACGTAGGTGTTGGTTATTGTACGTCGTATTTACCGTTTGAATAAGAAGTTGTGCAAAGCTCGATTGAACTTTTCAGTACACATAAAATGTATCTTATGATTTTGATGTACCGTCAGGATTATGTCAGTGGAGGTGTCTTTTTATTCTAACAGGTTTCTTATAAAGAAAGTCATGTGCGTTGCAGTTTTAATGACCGAAATTAACTTGCCTGCAATAAACAAGGGTTTCATTATTTCATGGAATAACAGAGGTTTACCCATTGCCATGGTAGTTCTGAATAAAAATTTCCAATAATTCTTTGGATAAATTTGCTATTATCCGTGGTCCCACGGTTGTGATCTTTTTAACAGGGTGTCCCTAGTTAGTAGAGAATAACCGCATAACCTATGGAGGATGACCGATGTTTGCTATCAGTTTGCCTTATCATTTTGGAGTTGATTGCTCAGAGGTTAACACATGCGATCGTTTCATCCCAGAAAAATCGGACCACCCGAAGCAAAGTGACCAGTTTTTAATCAGTAAACCTAGGGTCTGTGTTCCAGTCTTCCGCAGCTAGTGACTGTTTTTACATTCGGTGACCGTTTCAATTCGACCAGGTTATTTTCCCAAAAGTTTC
>LOND01005043.1:2242-18461 GCA_014220965.1 Paragonimus kellicotti
ATGTAACAAACAAAACTGATTTTTTTTTTGACGTCCGAAAACCAGACGTTTTTTCCTCACAGAGCCGATGAATTTATCGAAATACAGAACGATCCTGAACTGATTGTCATTTGGTGGCGTTCTTATAAAGTCGAATAGAAAATCATCCCGGCTAATGTTAAAATGTGACACACCCTTGTAGCAGACGGACACACTCAAAATAGCCACAAAAAGTAACTGTTCGGACAACTATAAGCCATTTTCTGAGACACATCGGGAGCTGTACATCCACAGTGCGTTGCCAATACTATATGTTTTCGCCTCTGTCGACAATTCTTGATAGCTCAAGTCACGATGTCACCGATCCTGTACGCCGATTGGTGAACACGCGTGCTCAGGTGAGACTGATGGAAAAAAATACTCACCGCTGTAGAATTGATCGAATAAATTAGCTACCAGACCAGACAACACGGTTTCTGTCAGCCTGACAGACAAGTCCAGAGGCTCCCGTTTTGTGAATCCAAATAAGACAACACATGTTACACCCAACTCCGTGAAAAGTCACACTAGGAGGGAAAGTGAAAACGTGATGCATTCTAAAATCTATTACATTCCAAGGTTTGGGAAATGTTCATTTGTAAGTAGATGAAATGGTTCAGACTAAAATTACAGCTGTCCACAAAGGTAATTCGCGCGATGTATGGCATGGGAAGTTTATCCACATACACACAAACTCCTCTTATAAGTCATCCTTATTTTGGGAAATGTTCATTTGTAAGTAGATGAAATGGTTCAGACTAAAATTACAGCTATCCACAAAGGTAATTCGCGCGATGTATGGCATGGGAAGTTTATCCACATACACACAAACTCCTCTTATAAGTCATCCTTATTATGCAACAACTCTTGAAACGTTCTCTTAAACTGTGTGTCCTAAACCGGTTGCACATTTTTCAATACAACTTGGGTTCCATTATTGAGCACACCTAAAATGTAGCAGGTCTCATCGTATCAGGACAGTTCAGGATGAAAAGCAGGATTTACCTCCTCCCAAAGACCGTGTATTTACCACATCTAAATTTCATAGAAAACTGTTCCGGTTACCTTGGTAGAAAGGAAACAATGGTTCGTGTACGTTCTCAGTAACCTTGAAAACTAATAGAAAGAATAACACGGAGTTGGATAGGTCATCAAAACATGCTATGGCGGCACGCGCTATTAAGGCTAATGTTTAATTTTTCCAGTGAAAAGACTAGTATTCCCATATTAAGCAATAACCACTATTAACGCAAGGATATTTTAGCCATTTGGACGTTAACGCGTTTGTGATGAGACTATTGAACAAATCCTATCGTTCCACTCGTATGGTATGCAGTAAACTGTTCCCTACAACACGGGTAAGACTTCTGAACATGCGACACGCCGCACTAAGATCCGATACCAGTAGACTGGCCCGTCAAACTGTACATTTCAACGACTTAAATGACGATTTAGCGTAAGTAGACGAATCAGATTGACATTGTCTTAGCACACTAGGCGACCGCCGGTACGTTTACAGTCAGACGAACCGGCCGCACAGCTGCTGCACCGATCAGGCTGGTGATAATGCTCATAACATCAGTTTATGTAGTCACTGGAAGGTTTGTGGGGAACCTGATACGCCAGATAGGAATAGCCTACCTAAAAAACTTCCTTGTGCTTTTGCCACACCAATGACGTAGGTTGGGAAACCAACTACAACCGGCGAAACGGGTCGATATAATACCAAGACCAATGAAACAGGCAGTGTAGACGGGACCCCGATAACTCAGTAACGCGGGAATCCACTAGAAACGTTACGATCACGGTTCGAAACCAGACACATACATATACCTAGGTACGTGACAAATCGACCACAGCATTCATGCCTAGATATACATTCAGAGAGGTCATTTTAGTTTGGTCTCTCTGACTGACGAGTAGATCGGTGCACAAGCTGGCGACTTCAAAAACAAACGAACATTTGCAAGCCCCAGTAGTGACGAGCGGTAAAAAAAACGAGTCAACATTTCAAACTGCATTCAAAAAGATGTAGTTCCAATACCAAAATGTGGCAATATGTCGAAGTATGGTACGACCCGTCCGATTCACAAGTTGGTTGAACTATACTAAACCATATGGAAAAATGCCAAATCATTTCGACCACAGACTATACCTCAAAATACCAATAGTAACTAACACGTTTTCGAAAATCGAGCAGATCAGTACAATTAGATACAGATTGAACATCACCCACAATTGATCGCAGCTGTCGCATTCCCATAGACTTTCCAGTCGGCCCCTTTCGAAAAGAAGCACTAGACTCGAGTTTCGCTCTCATTAGAGCTCGTCAGTAGTGCATATCCTTGCCACTGCCGGGACTAGAACTCCGGCCACGCTTTCATGAGGCAACCGTGTTTACCACTGCGCCATTGACCTCACATTAGGCACGACCGAATTATCATATGTGAACGCTCAACCACTTTCGCTTGAGTGATGCAGAAAGTGGTTGAGCGTTCACAAATAATTCGGTCGTACTTAATTTGAGGTTAACGGCGCAGTGGTAACACGGTCTAGTGCTTCTTTTCGAAAGGGGCCGACTGGAAAGTCTATGGGAATGCGACAGCTGCGATCAATTGTGGGTGATGTTCAACTTGAAAAAAGAAAAATCTCCTTCCACTCACCAGTAAACTGTTATAAGTGTCCAATAAGATTAGGTCTATATTAAGAAAACTACCATTGGCCCGTATAATTGGGTACAAAATTCCAAACGGGTTAAATCCCTCAACACCGAGGCACTGGTGATTGCGACGAGTGGATTAGGGATCTGCACACAAGTTGCCCGTCCTCGACCAATCTATGCTTGTGTATTCTTTCTCCTGCTGTTGTACAGCGGAATATGTAGGTCGGACGACTAGGCGTTTGTCCAAACGAATCAAAGAACACCATCCTGCCTGGCTCGGGATCACTTTGAACAAAACCATTAACAATGCAGTGGTTGCACATTTTGCCGATGCATACCATCGAGTTGACTCAAGCCAGGCCTTTCGCCAACTTCCAGTCAATCAACCCAAAACTAATCAGACGAATGTCAGTACCCACGGAATCTATTGCTACTGGACGAAGCAAGCCGCTACTGTTTTCAAGAGACATTCGTGCAAAACCTTCAGATGGCATGATCAAAGGCCACATCACTAACTTCAGCCTCGACTTCTGCGAACTGACTATGTGCGGATCTCCAAACCACTCGCCTGTGACTCTTCGTTTGAGTAGCCTAACCCATTTGTTTTGAATTTTGTATCCAATTATACAGTCCGATAGTAGTTTTCATAATACTGGTCTAGTTCTGTGGGACACATAACTATATTGATTTGACGAAAAATGATCGAGAACAACTGTCTATCATTGTTGTCTTCCGTAACTCAGTGGGAATTTTCGCGAGGCTTCAAAGGTTTTTTTTTATACTGTTCTATATCTGCAAAACAGTTCAAGTCAAAGTGAGCACACAGGGACAGAAAATGGAAACATCACATGAAAGTAGCTATATTTGTCTTGACCCCATACCGACAGGCCTACTAACCGAGTTCGGTAAGCGAACGTTGGCGGCACATCATTGAGGGACGTGTTCCGCCTGGATCACATTGCTCAATTCAGCGGCCCAGTAGGTATGTTATGATTGCCGTGGTCCACTGGCGTTCTCTAATCCAATCAAACTACCAGTGCCGTGTGTCCGGTGCAATGTTTACGTTTCCTCTCTTTGCCCTACAGCCCTAATGTGAGGGATAATCAAGTCGGAGATGTGATTACTCAAACACTTGGTGCAATGTAATAACTGGACGCGGTGGTGAGGTATGGCTAAGACTCAGAGGATTGCGGACAACACGGTCGACCGAACGAATCATCACCTAACGAAATCGGACCAACGGGTGAGAAATGGCGAGCAAAAACTCGCAACGGAAAGCGTCGGCCAAATGCACATAACCAGACAGACGTGCGGATGGAAACCGTCGCTGTGTTATGGACTGGAGTGGCGTGGGAACGTGTGAATTGAGCAATAAAGATCTTGCTTTACTGAACGACTTTTCGTAACACTAACATCCAAGAAACGAATCAACGAGACCAGAACTACTTATGTCCACAGTTCTTCTCATTTGTGCTTAGTGCCACAGTAAGCACTGAAGCAAAAATATGGGATATGCATAGACCGAGGCAGCCTACGAATTCGGATATCATTGATAATTAAAGTGACCAGAACCACACCAACTGAATCTACCAAGGACACCAATGCATCATCCGATCCATCAGCACCAATACGTTGAACAACATTAACGCCCTAGTTAACAACAGGAAAGAACGCCAAGTAAGAACGGTCAGCAAACGAGAATCAGCTATCTACCATGTGAGAGAAAATCCGGCCAACAGGCTACGAGGTTGCATTGGATCGATTATGAACGCGATGTATAGAGAAACAGAGAGCATTCTATTGTAATCGAGCAATCATAAAAATGGCGAAAACAACAAAGTATGGTAAGATCATGGGCAAACAAAGGGAAACTCGGATGTGGATGAAATTCTCTAAAAGAAATCAATAAATAAGGCTCATGGTAATGACGTTCCGTTTGCAAAAGCAAAACGACAAAGTGCAATCAGTAAACTGAAAAGGATTAGGAAGTACAACAAATGTATAATTGTTTTTGGAAGGAGGAATGGTGGTACTGGTTGAAAAATGGGTGACGTTGATGTAAAACAACGGTAGCAAAGAAGAGACCGTTTGAAGGTTTTCAGATCACAAGATCAACAACGAGAAGCCCCGCGTTGCCGAAGTTCATCGTGTTTTGCGTCCCTTGAAATAGATGCCATGCGTGAGAGAGGAAGAATGAAAGCGCACAAAATAAAAATAGCCTGGGCCATACGTTACAAATGATGAAATCAATCCAAGAAAAATAGTTTTTAATGATCCTAACAAAGGCCGCACAATCGATATAACCACCACAATTGAAGTGTCCGGAAAAAAACGTGACGCAATAACCAACACAGAGAGATCGCTAACAAAACTGAACAGATCAGACCCTTGAACGTTGTTAGCAGCTGCTCGGATCGATTGGATGCGATGCTTTTTCAACACGTTTCTGAATGCAGGGGCAAATCAAATTTGGTACATCGATCCAGAATTCAGTGTCCTTATAAATTATCACACGACCCTTAAAAAGAATGCGCAGTGCTAACCGTCCATCCAAATCCCCAAGTCTTCAGACTACACATCACAACACGTGCTACCATGCGATAGACTTAAGACCACCAGTATGCTGAGCATTACCAGTTTGTTCGACCGAAGACAGTAGCAACCAAACAAACTAGTAACCGTGCGATTGGTACTCGATCTCAAAAGCTCCGAACCACTGCTACTTACATAGCAGATACACGGCACCAAAAAAAGGGAATACAGTTTGAATGTCGCACGAAACACGTGAGAACAGAATATGGAGGTAATGCGGAAATACTGATGCCAAGAAAAATACAGTCACGAGTACCTAATGCAAGTACTCGACACAAACGTGACAGGCAATCCTTGCATCCCGGTTGAACAATTGAGCACAACTTGTCTGAGTGTGAACAATCTGGCAATCGACTGCCCAATTGTGACCCCAAAGATCAGGTGCGCAAACTGGCAATGTGCCTCGCCACATAATAATTCAACTGGCATGCGGAATAAAAGTTCACAGGAAAATGTGAAGAAACATGTTCACACATAACACTTTCATTGGAAAGTGACAACAGAACTAGGACGGACACATATTTGAACGTAGTCACTTAGGCTCATCGTTAAGAAAGCGGCTACATATGTGCATCCTGTGACAAAATTGACTAATCCTTTTATAACAACGCCATTCTCATCAATCAGTCGACCGGAATAATTTTCAGTAATAAACGAGCAATCGTGGTTACAAAGCTGTGGGCTTGATTTCCTTTGAACAGCCTTCATAGGAAATGAATGAAATACAAAGTTTGGAAAATAGTCCAGAGAGAATCCTACTGCTACCCGAGGTTGCTACTGAGCTTATTGGCTGACGCGTTGGTTCAGCATTAGTTGGTCACTTGGACGCCTTGATAATTTGACAAGTCATTCGTTAGCCACCATAGTGTTTGTGGGGTAACATCACCGGTGGTCGATGAGTGGACTAAGTAGCGCATGACCAAAGCATTTGTTCTGCTCACGCTAAGCCACCGAAATACGAACTGACAGATTTGGAAAGAAGGAAGATGTTGGCGTTTCACCATATGCAGTTAAGCATCCCTCAAGGAAGTAACTGTGTTCTTCAGACAAAAGACGTACGAATAGAGAGGTTGGCCTGCTACAGAATCACAGTTCCTGGTCAACTTGAAGAAAGAAAAGGTAACGAAAAGTGTTCCAACATTTGAATGCAGAGGTCGACGTTTTGACCTCCAGCTAACATGGGGTGGTCGTATAATTTTGTTTCGAGGTGCACACATACATGTGTATACATGGGCAGACTTCGATAGCGACTGATTCGTGTCTGTGATGCTAACCTCTGGCTGTCACCTTGCCTATTTCAACCGACTAGGGATTCTACGACTAGGGCTCGATAGGACAGGCAGTAGGGTGGCACATGAAGCATGTGACCGAGCCACATGAAGTCGAGTAATAGAATTCGCGTTACAAATGGAGATTGTCATCTTTGAAAATCAGTTATCGGACAGCCGCGCCGTTCACACGGTAATTTCACCACACACGACCAACGCTATACGAACAACGACTGTATTATCGGCGAACATCTTCCGCCGACATACGCGAAGGTTAGCAACGACAGAGTAGATCCGACCCTGAGGAAACAGAATGCATCCGCTCTTTCATGCGATCTAATGTGTACTGGTGTTTTTGAATGAATTCGTTAGCTGTTTTGAAATAAGTGCATCGACATTAACCAAACAAGCCAGTTCCATTCCATCATCAAAATCAGGGATATAGTGGACACTGTGGTACAGTGAACTGGTGTGTATTAACGATCGTGTAACACATGGATAACAGAATTCACATTCTAACCCTGAAAAACACAGAACATTGATAGGGTCACACGTCCGTGGTCTTGTCTACTTGTCGATTGGACCGTGCTTCACGCGATTTTCTATTTCTTAGTACGTTCCCATTAGTTTTTGGCCAATTACATAGAAGTTTGCAACTAATCGTCAAACAGTTGACAAAGTTCCAATGTCTTTGCGTCGTACGGAATGATAATCAACCTATGTGACTCAGATTGGAGACGACCGTTTTGGTCACGGACTTCTGTCACATCCATTCACCTATACGATTAGACAAAAGACTGTCTACCTGTTCGATCGCTTAGTTTCGATGTACCGGTGCAACCAATATCTTTGCGCGCGAAAAACAACTTGCGGAAACCCCCAAACGTCCTTTGACTAGCAACCTCCGAACTACTTAACGTGTTCAAAGTTTCTCTAACTGCATCTCGAGCGCACATGAGCAAATACATCAGTCGAACAAGTAACAGTCACTTTCCTCTGAGAAATTTCAGGAGCTAAATCCTATACATTTTGGATTGTTAGATCGGGCAGCAGACGTTTTGTGCACAATCTGGGCTGACATGAACGACGCATACACAAAATAATTATACGAAATTCATGGATGGATTCAGTCAAATGACGGTGGTAGATTTCAATTAACCTATCATACATAGACTTATGCAGGATGGAGGTGGTATTCGATAACAACAACATGGGACAAATTGAAAGACTCAATGCCGGCGCGAACAGAACAGGTACTATCCAAAAGAACAGGATTCGATGCCAGCAAATGACCATTTGATGGTTTACTTCGGAAAACCAACTGGTGAAATTCGTGCCGATCATTCAAGTCTCCTGAAAATGACCGCATAAACTAAACAAATGCATAATGTCAACAAAGCGGAAACAACCGAGAACAGACATCCGGAAGTTTCCAGTCGGTCCTTCGATAACACAACACTAGTGTCAATGTCTTCAAAAACCTTCGATCCCCACGCCTTCACCGGTAACCTACGGTAATATGAAGTAGACTTAGCAGCAATAGAAGGGTTTTTTTCATTGTAATCATGCAGGAATTTGAGCAGGTTGAACATAATACTGTAAACTACATCCTACTTTTCGCCACAGATGTGCACAAAATTGATTTAAACGATTAAGGGTGCTTTGCATAGTCCACCCGCACCGCGTTATCGATGCCCGTTAGATGTTTTAAACCCCACAGTTGATGATGTTGGTACAAGTTCTACTTTTGCACAAAATAGCGCTATTAGTGACAAGTGTTTCACCACACTATTCACTTATATGAGCAACCTACCTCGGTGACCACGTCAGATTTCTTCCATCCGAAAATGACCTATTTTGAGATGACCAGCTTCTGACGCATTCAGTGATAATAACCCTGTTCGATATGGCATTCTGGGATGGCTTTTCGAATACATCCACAAAGTTGACTAGAGAGGATTACGTTGCGCGGCTTTATACACTTTCTGAGGAACCTACGTTCTCCACAATCCAGAGATTTGTGCTCGTTGTCCAGCGTATTGGTGTGCAAGTATGTCTACTGTACACGAACAACCCAAACAGACATTAGTATCGACTTCGAGTCTATGCTAACTTTAACAGGCTTAGAGATAGTCTAAATGTCTCCAATTAACACCAGTTAAATCCCAGTACCGTACAATCATATAAACCTTAAAACAGCGCGATACAAGGAATGTCTACATAATTAGCTGACTAATCTAAGTCGTGGCCGCAGAACAGGTACCATATTGGACAATCATGCGCGCGCACACAAATGCGGGAGACATCAGGTTTTAAAACAAACTGCCCCCGAAAATGTCACATTTTAAGAAACGGAAAGCGTACAAATATATGGAATAGAGTGTGAAAGCAGTCTAAATGGATAGTGTTTAAAAAGTACAAACCTGTAAGGATGTTTCATTACACTGACCTAAGTGTACGGGGATTTATGGACCAAAGGTATGTCGAGTATAGTTAGGTTATCGGAACTTGGAGAGGGGTGTGTGAACTTGTAATAGTATGTCAGATAATCCGCACCATTCCCACCACGTCACATCCACCTCTCCTGGATAAACAACCGACGGTCGGGTGCTGTCAACGAACAAATCTTGCAAGAACATCGAGATGCTTAACGTTCGAAACCCTTGTTGTTACGTTAAAAGGCTCACTTTATTAGTGGTAGCTCTGGTTCCGGGTGGATTAGTTTGTCATGATCGAACATAACGATGGACTTCTAGCAACTATGAGGGCACAGACAATCAAGTATTCCCAACCGTATCGTCGGTTGCTTCACCGTTGCTTTCCACAGAACGTTCATATTAAACTATACTCAGATTACAGCTGGAGTGATACGAAAAAACATGTATAAAACTGCATCGCGAGCATGCTTGCTACTTTCACATGCTTCGTCCACCAAAACAACGATGTTTTGCAAACCACAGTCGTGTTTACGGTCAAATATCAGAGCTGTAAATTCACTTGCGTTCGTAGTTTTGCATTATCATGATAAGAAGCCTATAATTTCAGCCCGTATATTTTCAGTTACACTGAAGAAGACATGCCGATGTGAGCGGATGAAAGTCCGATCAGGACGCAAATTATGTGAACACGTTTGACGACAAACATAAGCATGACCTCAAGTAAAAGATGACGAAGTAAAAAAGATATATAAATAAAGGTCCACTTAAACAAAAAAAGACGAATATGGTCTACGAGGAAAATCACGTCAAACATTGTTGGTCACTCTTGGTACATAACATACACAAACATTAAACTTCCTGACTTACCCGAATTCGACACCAGTAGACCTGTTTCCTTCAACATTAACATCCACATTTGGATCGGGTGTAGTAACCGGAACAGTCGTATTGTTTTGTTGCACCTGTGCTGCACCGGTACGTTTAACGTTTGGAGAGGCTGCATCCGCAGTGGCTTGGCCGGTCACAACATCTGTCTTCGTAGGCTTCGATCGCATTTGATGGCGTTCGTAGAGTAGAATGGCGGTGACCAAGACGGTTACTTCGATAACAATGCCGACGAATGGCCATAGAGCAGCCCATCGGTCTATGACAAACGAAAAAAAACCTGTATATCGCAACTATCGAACCACACATAGGTAACATGACTGGTGGCACACGAACTCAGAACTTTGGAAAATACCGAGGAACATAATGGATCAAGTTGCCGCAGACCCTGACGGTGACAAGCGAAAATGCACGCAAATGAGTAAACACTGTTAAAGAACACTTTATTTGGAGTGGTTGCCATCCGCCTATTCTCGGGTTAGTTAGAAGTTGGAATATATTTAAGCAAAAGTCAAAAATAACTCAGCGTTATTTGGGTTTTCAAAGACAGCAGTGCAAGTTAGATTTTACTTTGGCTGTGAAGAAGTGCGCTGTACACAAATGGTTCAAAAAAGTGACGAGAGTAGCCAACGGATCCGTTGTTCGACAGGCAAAACTTTTTTGCCTGCGTGGTTTTGCATAGTCTAGATCGCAAACATCATCATCGAGCTAGGTGGAAGCGACGGTTAAGCCACACAGGTTAAACTACTCCAACTGTTACCAAAAGACCCGGGTTTCACACGCACCCGGAATCACCGGTTTACACGCAGTAGGGAGTTTGTGACGACCGTAGCCAAAGGAGTTGACCGAATTCACTGTTGTAGCAAAAAGTCGCTCAATAAGGCAAGACTTTTATTGTCCAACTTGCAAGTTCCCACTCCACGCGCGCGTTTGAGGCGTGCACTTCTGCTTGGTTTGTGTGTGGTTGACGCCTTCTGTCGTGGGTTTTTTGTCTGCCATTCCTCGTCCGTTGGTCCGATCTCGTTGAGCGATGGCTCGTCCGGTCGCCATGTTGTCCCCGATCCGCTCGCTGTGGGCTTTTGGACGTACCTCCCGCGTTGAGGTATTCCGCCGAGTGTTGGAATACTCGCACCTCCGGTTTGATAATCCATCAAACTCGTCCCTCCTTTTGGGAAATTGTCACAATTTTCCAGAGTGCCAGGAGTACAACATTGAACTATCGACTACAAGGACCTTGTCTGATTTGGAGGTTCGTATTCCTGCAGTTCGTGACGGTAAATGGTCCGTTCCACCGCCTTCTAAATTTTCCTGCGCCGGGGCCGGATGTTTCTGGTCGACCGTAGTCTCTTACTTTCACCTGGTCTCCGATCCTGAACGGGCGCCATTTATGTGTTGTGCCTCACGTCATATGCTTGCTTATTTCGGCGTTGTCTTTCTGTTGTCCGTTCAAGCGCACGGTGTTCCAGGTGTCGTTCTTGCGGCACTAATTGCCCCTCTCTGTCTCTGGACACGCAGACATCCAAGAGAATTCTTGGTTCCCTCCCGTATGTCAGCTCAAATGGCGAACTCTCAGTTGTTGCATGCTTCGTCGTGCGGTATCCAAACAAAACAGTTATTGTCTCTACTATTCAGCCATTCCTTCATTGTACGATTGAACCGCTCCGTCAACCCGTTCGTTTGTGGATGGTACGGCGATGTTCTCAGGCGCTGTATCCCCCAATTCTTCAGCATCTCTTGAAATTGCCGCCCCTCAAAACACGGGCCCTGGTCCGTGATAACTCTGTGGGGTACTCCAAAGCGAGCCAGGACATTGTTCACAAAAACGTGTGCAACCGTTCCGCTCGTTTGATCTGCCGTTGGAATGGCTTCCACCCATCGTGTGAAATGGTCGACTATTACAACTATATAGCGCTTTTAGAAGACCAGTTTTGCAAAGTGGTAGTACCATTTCGTATGTTCTCGTCAGTTGCTGGGGAAGGATGTTTTATATATAGCGATTTCCATTTGGGTTTGTTGGGAGTGGACCAAACAATGTCCATGCTCCGTGTGTGCACGACTCGCTTTGTTACAACGGAATGCATTGGCGGTGTTGTCATCATTGTCCCTCGATTCTGCTGACAGCTGGGGTACGATCGAATGCAATTGATGACATTTATCCGCATCGTGGGCCAAAATACCCTCTCGAACACGCGTTCTCGTCCCATGTGAACATCTGTGTGTGCCAGTCGAATCACACGTTCCCTCTGGTCCACCGGAATAAATGGCAGTCTTCGAGGTCGAAGCCCCTCTGCACCTCCACATCGACGACGAGTTGACCGTTCTCCAGGTGTAGCCGGTCCCAGATCTGTAACAGCTCCCGAAGTCAACGTCTTGGGTTTGGTACCTGCCAGTAAATGTTCACATATTTCGCGTACTTGAGGGTCTTGCTGTTGATTGACCAAGATGTCTTTATCGGCAACCAATACTGCGTTCACGGGTATGGCAGCTTACTTTCTTGTATCGGTCGTGACAGTACATCAGGTACCTCATTGTTCGTGCCGTTGAACATGTCCGATGGTAAAGTTGAACTCTTGCAGTCGAAGTGCCCAGCGTGCCAGTCGTCCGCGCGGATCCTTCGCCGTCGGTTTGTGGTCCGTCTCAACATGGAAAGTGGTCGCTATCAGAATAGGTCCTCCACTTCTCCAGCGCCCAGACGATAGCTAGGCATTCTTTCTCCGTGGTGGAATACTTTCTCTCTGCTTCCGTCAGTACTCGGCTGGCATACTCAATTGTCCCCGACGGTTGTGAAAGAACTGCTCCGATTCCGATATCACTTGCATCAACTGACACCGTGAATGGCTCATTCGGTTTGGGGATCGTCAGGTGTAGGCAGCTTTCTGCTTGAGTTGGTTGAACGCCACCTCCAATTCTTCAGTTCAGACAAACTTCTTCTTCAGCAGTTGGAAGAGTGGATATGCTTTCTGAGAGAACCCCGGCGTAAATTTTGGAATCGTAACTGACCATTCCGAGAAAAGATCTCAGTTGCCGCTTCGATTTTGTTATTCCGAAATTCTTAATAGCTATTAACTCCTCTAGCAGTGGTTAGATTTGCTCGCTACCAATCACACGTCCCAAGCAAACGACTGAACTGTGGCCCTTCTGCGGCATTTCTTACTGCTCAACTTTAGTCCGGCTGCGTCGGCTCGTTGTAACACTGCTCGCAGCTTTCTGCGTGTTCCGACACCGTCTTGGAGAATACAACGATGTCGTCTCCATATACGGTTACTCCCTCCTGATCCTCCAGAATGCGAAGTAAGAGACGTCTGAAGGTAGCTGGAGCGTTGCACAAGACCGAACGGCATCGTACTGCTGTCCGTTCACACAAAAGGTGGTCTTCGCTCTGTCCTTCCGTGCCATTGGTAGTTGCCAGTAACCGGAACGCAGGTCTATGAGAGATAGTATTTTGGCTTCGTGCAAGTGCGCAAAGATCTCCTCCATCTGAGGCATCGGGAACGCGTCTTTGATTGTCACTCGGTTCAGCTCTCTGAAATCGACACAAAATCGGTAGGTTCCATCCGATTTCCTAGTCAACAGGACTGGTGACGAAAATGGGCTGCTTGTCCGTTGAATTATTTCCAGTCCAACATTCTCTTAAGCTGCTTCTTCACTCATGCAAGTGCGCAAAGATCTCCTCCATCTGAGGCATCGGGAACGCGTCTTTGATTGTCACTCGGTTCAGCTCTCTGAAATCGACACAAAATCGGTAGGTTCCATCCGCCTTCCTAGTCAACACAACTGGTGACGAGAATGGGCTGCTTGTCCGTTGGAATTATTTCCAGTCCAACATTCTCTTAAGCTGCTTCTTCACTCATGGAAATAATTGAAAATGACATCCTCCGTTACATTGGTCTGCATTTTGCGCCTGGCTGCAAGTCTATCGAATGTTCCATCCATGTACAGAATCCGTACTGATCATCCGCATTAGTGAATAGATGAGCGAACTCATCAACACACTGCCTTGATGGCTGGAAACGGACATTCCGGTAGGGATTCTGCAGCGACCTTACTTAGTTGGCATTACATCTTCATCTCTTCGCGACAGAATTTCACGGCATCACCATCAACACGCAACTCGTTCCTCTCCAGGTCTACGTTTGCTTTCAGTCGACGTAGCAGATCGGCGCCTATTATCGTTTCTTTCACGTTGTCATTACTAACATTATGTGTCGTCGCCTACAGTCACTCATCTGAATTTCAACATACTCAGTCCCCAACGCTGCCCTTCCGACCGCGACCAGATTTCGGTTACCCGGGCTTAACCGGTAATCATCGTACTTTGCTTGTAATTGACGTCCCGCCCTCGTGTCTGCTACCGCGATCTTTCATTCTGTCCCTATCAGCACTTTTATCCGTGGAACGTCCCCATGACAACTCGATACTACAGAAAAACAAGGAAAGAAGCGTTTGTTAGGGCAATGTCGGGCAAAGTTTTCCATTCCGTTACAAACAAAACAACGACTGCGGTGTGGTTGCTCAAATGTCCATCTAACTTGTCGTCGTCTTGGTTCCACATTCCTCTTCAAACTTTTCACTGCTCCCATCAGTTGCTCCACTCTCGCCTCGAGCTTCCTGACTTCTAGCCAACCGACTTCCAGCCGTACGAGTAGGCGCTGTGCAGTACGGACCAAGCGTCCGTGATTCCACAAGACGCATCCATCCAAACCTTCTTCCTGCAGCTCCGGCGGTAAACTTTGGATAAACCGCTCCCTCACCAATCTATCCTTCGTTTTCTCGTCCGCTTCCGGCAACCCAAAGTCAACTGCCGTAATAAGTGTTGACAGTAGAACCAGAAGGTATTGTGTCGTAAAACCCGGCACCATAAAAACGATCCATTGCCCGCTGCCGGTCTTGTTCCTTTGTAAATTCCTGAATCAGTGCCGCCCGTGTCTCTTGATACGATGTTGCGGTCTTTATTTGTTTACACAAGGCATAGACAGCTTTTGCCCGTCCGGTGAGCAGTGTTCCCAATGCTGTCAAAAGTTGTGCCTCGCTTTTCAATCCGTTGCACGCTGCAATTGCGTCATCGCGTCGTGTTCAGGGTACGGCACCAATATGACAAAAAGTCGTTTAATAAAGCACGACCTTTATTGTTCAACTTGCAAGTCACAACGCCGCGCGCTCACTCTCTTTTATGAACCGGTCCACAACCGGTCCACAACACAACGTCCGTTTCTACCCACACGTCGTGCGCGGTTCTGCCTGGCTGACGCCTTCTGTCGTGGGACTTTTGCTTGTCATTCCTCGTCCGTTTGTCCGATTTCCTTGAGCGGCGACTCGTCCAGTCGCCCGTGTTGTCTGCAATTTACTAGCCGTGGGCTTTGACCACATCTTACCGCCGCGTTGAGATATTCCATGAAGTGTTGGAATAATCGCATCTCCGATTTGGCTACCCGTTGCAACATGGCAGCAAACAGTAGGATTATTTGGCCCGGAAGCCAATGGATTCAGTGTTTAAAAAATGTGCACTTGGGTGTTTGATGATGTGGGGGAACAGTATGACCAACGCAGAAAAGGCTCTTACCGTTAACATAGTGACAGGAATGCGTCAGGTCAGATTATTGCACTAACAGTTGTCTTACTAATTTTATCATCAAGCTACGTTTATTAGGTTCGTTTGGAAAAACAGCTCATCGTGCAACCAATGTGACCCGTTGTGAAACAGTGCAACAATGACTAGCCTCAGTGAAGCACACGAAGGTCTTTCTGATAAACCTATAGTACACGCAACGGCCGGACGAAACAACGGACTGAAATGAAGCTACACTAGCGTTAGCCGGTGCGAAGGCAATTTCTATCTCGCCAGCTTTTTCGTTAATTTAACTTTGTTGACGATCGATCAGGCCATTTTCAACGTTTTATTGATGCCCCTCCTCAGAGTAATCGGAAGGGACCTTTCGCCTATCACCTGACAGCTCCAAGGTTTTTTTTTAGAACTGATGTTTTCATACTTATTCGCAGCTGTACAACAGCAGCGACTGCATTCCATGAGACGTAGAAGTCGGGTTCAATATGAACAAGAAATTAGACGACCTAAGCGTCCAAGCCCATTCGCCAGACGCGCCTTATTACAGGTCATTAGAAGGCTGTTTGGTAAACATGAAAACAACGTATAATGCACTTAAGCATGATCCCAGTCTGGGTAATTTCCAGTAAAAACGAGTCGTGGACGAGGTCATACTATCCAGATATATGCCGCCGACAAGGATGGGTTGGACGGGATCATCGATACGAGGTTAACCAATGATTCGCAGAAGGCTGCTGCCAATCAACGTCAGCCACTTGAGCAAACTGACATGTTGGTGCAGTGGCCAATCCGA
>LOND01005044.1:8447-18478 GCA_014220965.1 Paragonimus kellicotti
CGCATACTTTGTGTTCCGACATTGGACGGTTCATGTCCATAAAAAGGGGTTGGCTTGATGGACCCTACAGAGTGTCTGATCTGAAAGTCTAATCCGTGAGGCAACAGAATGTTGGAAACTCCATCCGGGTCAATGATCCAAGAGTCCGATTTAATTAGCACGACAGGGTCAACCAATTTTGAAGCCTGGTTAATAAGATACTGTTGTTAGATTTCTACTAATGCTATAGGCAGTATACCTAATCTTGGAAAGACCAGGCTTCTAAAAACTGTATAGGATAGTAAACCAGAGGATATAGAAGATCACAGAATGGTCAACAGACTCCCGGTTTTCAGAAATTTTCTAATTCCTTCTGCATGTGTGGAATACAGCAATACTTCGAAAATGGAGAAAAAGTTACTCCATACTCGTGGGATTTTGCCTCCCAAATACAGGATATTAATCAGTAGACATATACAACTCTGTGTGTACAACCAGTCTTCTTCCGACTGACTGAATGTCTGACGTAGTTCTGCATGAATCAAAACCCTACACGGCACAGTTCTGCGGTTCGACAAAACACGAAAGTTTAAACGTCACATAAGTAAAGTAGAACAGAACAGGAATGTGTTTGGCATAACCTCCCGAAAGTATAGTGGAATTGGTTGTAGATTTTGATATGTTGAGATCAGTTGTTATTTTATACCCGGCCTGATCCAGTGTGCTGTTTTCATTGGACTA
The DNA here is from genome assembly GCA_014220965.1 of Paragonimus kellicotti. NCBI lineage: Eukaryota > Metazoa > Platyhelminthes > Trematoda > Plagiorchiida > Troglotrematidae > Paragonimus > Paragonimus kellicotti. Next base: position 9,168 of record LOND01005044.1, read on the forward strand.
CTTAGTCCTATTATTGCTTAAACTTAACTGTAGTGATATATGAAAACAACCTAAGTTTATTCTGCATTCCCATGTTTTGATGCAACATTAAACATTGTGCTCAGTTTTGGACTGACACCCCAGAAACTGATTTGGCCTTCTTGATATTTAGATTAGCTTTGCCGATTGTTCCACAATAATAGGCAGTTCATTTCTGTGGTAGAATTCGGGTAGAATTCGGATAGAATCTAAACGTGATCCACATCACGTTTAAATTAGGTATATTCGGCGTGTTTCATCTGTAAGTTACCGCCGCTGATATGACCTTTCATATTCCATCGATGTTCCACCGTTTGCAAATCCATGTATGGTATGTAACAAAATTAGGTTCCGTTAATGACAGGGGATTTGGATTGACAGCAATTAAACGGCACTCACAGTTGGTCACAGTTATCGCATTCTTGTAGACCTTTCAGCAAGTAATTTACACTTTTGTTAGAGCTCATCAGTATTGCCTATCTTCTTCATGGCTGGGAATTGATTTCGAGCAATGCTTTCGTGAAGCGACCGTGTTGACGACTGCACTCCTGAATTCATATTAAGCACGGCCGAACTATCACGATTGCTTATGAGCAAGGATCATGCTACCCCAACGGTTTAAAATGAGACGGAGTAACTGTACTGTTAAGTAAATGAAATCGAGACAGAGATCTTCGTTTCTGGTACTCGGCGGAAATCCATCGATCAAAGGTGTCTTAATTTAAAACCAGTTCGAAATTCTGCATTTGGCGACCACAGCGCAATAATGATACTAATAGTGTTTTATTTGAACAGTTTTCCAATAGGGCTTTAAAGTGTATATCAGAGACACGAAAATTTAGAAATAAAGCAACTGAAATTCGATAGAATTAGACCACTTGACGTTGAAGGCTCTGAAGTCAAATTCTGTGAATCATTCCAATGTGACCCAGTTTTCTGTTGACGGTTAACACAATAAAGAACCCTTCCGTGAATACTACGTGAACGACAAGCATAAAACAGGTCCCTTCGAATTTTTAAAATTGAAGTGGATAGAGGCAGGACATTTTGGGACTGGACTCGTATGCTACACGTTATAAGCCAACTGCCATTTTCCTTATTGCTCTGCAAATACACACAACGGTGAGGGTCTTTCCATAGGCAAATGTGCACGACCTGATTAGCATGCTCTGATAGCAATCCCTTACGCAACCCATAACACTTCGAACGCGTTTGTCTGCATAGCGGGAATTTCCTCTTATCATCCGTTGAGTTGAAAATATCTTCTTAGAAATCGTCTCGCGATGATAAGAGAAAGACAAACAAGACAGCAACGAAATACTAAGGTCCTTCTTAAGATCTATAACTGATATGACCATAATGCTCTGTGTAATATTATCAGAAAAGCATTCTATCAGTCCCCTCCGTTTGACATTTGTGCGTACTTGATGTCACTGAGAGGAACATTACCTTAACCAGTATTTAACATTACCGAAATCAATGCGAAACTTACTGGACCCACTGGTGTTTTAAATCGTATGTACAAGAAGGTCGTTATCGGAACCAATGCCCGAAAATTAATTCATGTAGTTTCAAAAAGGCGAATTTTCGTTAACGCCGGTGGATATCGGCTAGGAATAAGAAAGATCCAATCTGGTTCTGACATTACAACTACGCTGCCAAAGTAGGTATGAACGAGAAAAATAAGTGGAATACAGTTTAAAATTGGCCAACTCGAAGAAGAACGCAAGTGTGACAAGCTAATAATATTGCCTTACTCGAAAATAAACACACTGGTTACGCATGACTGGACGAGTAGAGAACCATGTTGTGGAGAGCAGAAAAGATCACCCATTAAGCGATTATGGATGGCCACTTTGACAGGAGTTTAATTATCTTACTAGATTGCTCACAGTATCGGTCACTTGCCTTGACGGTATGTTACAGGAAATGTTTTCATGCAATAAAGAAAGAATCAGGCTGGAAGAGCTGTTACCACCTATTATGAAGTAATTCGACCAGAGTACAAAGTGTTTGTAGCGGTTACAGCATTGGAACCCGTCGTGCTATAGTGGTTAGCCTTTATTAAGAGGTCTTAACCATCGTACACAGATAATTCGGTTGTTCTTGGACGGTTCGCCTGGGTGAAATGGGATGTTAATTGGACAGCGTCACACTTTTGACTGACGAACGACACTTCCTGAAATACCGGGGAAATAGTTAAAAATTGATCGAGATAGCCACAAGAAGGGAGCGCGGATAACTCATTCTTTCTCTGTGGGTACGTTATTTTGAGTTGAAGCTTCTGTTTGCACGAGCGTTAAAAATGAACTTGGTGCGCTGGCGAATTTTACGCCTGCACGTGTCGCATTTAACGCACAAAACAGTCAGGCCTTTCGGAGTACCATTGAATTTATGATTCGGAAATCGGCAGAAGTGATCACCAGGAATATAACCTCTACTCTTCCGAAAATGAAGGCGATGACAATAAGTCCTCATTTTACGTGGTGTAGATAACTGGCCAATTCTAAGAATGATATTTTAAAGTAAAGAATATTTCGCTCCATAAAATGCGATACGAGATTAGTGGAACCCAAGTAGCTTCTCATGCTGACTTGACCAACGAGAATTTATTTTACTAGTCGGTAAAGTAAGCAAGGTATAAAATAAATGTAAACATTGTGCAACTGTTTTGCACTAGTGGTGGACTGATGACCACTTCGTCCGTAAGGAAGAATTTGTCCTCATCAATGCCTCATGCTTTATATACCGTTCATGTCTTGTCAATATCGTAAGAAGGCCGGAAACTCGTTCTTGTAGTCCGATTGAAACGACAATGAGTTGAGTTTTGCTCACACTAACACTACAGAAGTGAATTTCATCAGGGCTAGTAGAAGAGCTTCGTCATCGTGGACAGTGTGTGAGAATAACCGATAAAGGACAGCTAGGAGAAGCTTTGTTAGTGGAAGTCATAACTTCTCCCATTTTTCTAGGACGAAAATTACATTATGACGGTAGGTAGTGGCAGACTGTTCTTAAAAGAGATTCCAGGGCCTGGATAAGCCATCAGGCGGAGCCACCAGGGCACACCAATTAGCCAAAAAGGTTTAGTTTATTGTCACTTACGTCCGTCGAGAAACATGTTTCCCTAGGGACAGAACAGAGCGGAAACGTGAAAGTTGATGTCATGTGCTTAGCTACCAGATTTGAGAAATTTACTTCGTAAACTTGAACAGTTTTACATGCACGTTTCTGAATTCTAATTTTCTTTATCAGCTTGTGAAGAGAGAAATAGAAGGATAGAAAAAAGTGCTGAGGAGTAGGGTAAAGATGCAGTTTTACAACGTCAGGTTTTTCATTGCCTGTAATTTTGCTAGGTTGAAAGCTTGCCTTAAAGATGGCAATATTATCATTCCCTACAGTACTTCTTTGAGGCTTTTCGTTCCTAGGGTTAGAGTCAACCACCGCACACTAGTGTACACATATAAAACGGTGAGAACCCAGTCTTCAGACAGAGACCAGGTCACTGCCACTCTAGCTCCAGTGATGATGCAGTCCCCCTCGGATTCTTTCCAGTTATGCTAAGTTAATTAAACAAACTACTGAAAACGTGATCCTTCGCCACCAGTAATTCAGCATGACAGTCATTGAAAAGAAACTAAAAATGCAGCTTGGCCCCGCAAGAGAACTTTGCAAATTAAGTAGTTGGAAAAAGCACGACACAAAGTGGTTTCGGTACACAGGAGCTTGGTGCGTTATACAGTTACTGGAGATAAGTCTGTAAAGATAACTCGGGCTCACCCAGTTCACGACCTATCGGCCCATTAAGCAAACCATCCATCCGCATTCAGAACAGAATACTGACAACATTCATACAGCACACTCTTTGCCATGCTGACAAACGATAGATGTGACATAGTGAATAGATCAACTGTATCGAATTTCAGCCTATTTACGGACCAGAGGCTAAGTAAGCGAATTTGACCGTTTGGTTTACAATCGCTCCCGGGTTTGTTATTTTCACGAATCCATGTAGTTGTCTTTAGGCATGGTTGCGGAAAACCTTCTCTTAATCAGCATTCTTATATAGTTGGATTAGATTTCAAAGGGGTTTGGTTTATCAAATAAAAAAGTTCAATCAAATACCAACGAGTCAGTCGTTCATTCGTTGATTTTTCACGTTTTCAATATTATGCGCTCAAGCTGCGTTGCATAAAGAACAGCTCGCAGTCTTCACTGACGGAGCTAATGAAACAAGGTCTTTGTACTAACGGTTATCTTCTGTTGGTCAAAACGATTGAAGCAGTAGTGAACTCATTTTAGAGTACACAACACCCACTGGTTATTACACGGATTTCATGGCAGAAGGGCAGGGCTGATAAAACAATGCATTCAGACGTAGGACGCTGCGTGTTTTGAAGTTCTAGGTGCTTGTTAGTGAACAGTAGAGGAACAAGTCCTCTTTACTGGACACTTCCGAAAGGCGCCTAACATCTGCAGAAGAACACTGTAATGAGCTGCCACAATTAAAAAATCATTTACGAAATTTCGTTTTGGGGCCGCTGTGATAAACCGGTTTGTTTCCAAATACTCATAACTGTTACATCTGTTGGAGGTCAGAGACAGAAAGAAGTGAGTGTCTACGTTGGAAGACTTGGCTGACCAAAGTAAAATCTAGGTATTTCACCTTTCTTCTGCCTATTGGACCATCAAACCAATTAATCGTTTGACACTGACTCCATCATCAGCGGCCAATATATCCGCGGCACACTGTATTGTATTGCTACTACGACAATATATAAACTTAAAGATCTTTGGCGTCACCTGTGGACCAAACTGAATCCGGTTAACTTAGCTTCAAGTGTGACGGCAGATTGTGGCGAGAGGACTGTCACCACTTATATCGGACGAGCGCGGACAGGCTCAAGATCCCTCTGATTAACGGTGGTAGTTGTAGATCAAATAGGTGGGATGTTAGGTTAGGTTTTGATGGCAAATGTTATAGATTATTGTGTTTCCCGATGTGCTGAGGTCCTTCGGTTTTAGACCCTCGGCTGGTTTCAAAAATGACCTCCATAAGATCAGGAACCCGAATTATCTTTTAACCTGACTTCTGAATTATCTCCACATACTTCGTTCGTTCGTTTCGCGTGTTCCTTAGTTTCGGTGCACTACTGACAAGTATGCTCACTTTCGAGTCGACACGTTTTACACTTCTCATTATTTGAATACAAATTTACTAGATTCTTTTACATCAGCTAACTAACTTTGCCGCAGTCCACTACCACAAATGCCGGATAGTTCACACTTGATATTGGACACACGTAGTTTGAATTTCTTGTTCTGCACCACCGCTTATACACTCCTCTTTATTCGAACGTCGTTCTCAAATTTGTAACTTAACGGATGGAGCGTGACTCACTTGAATCTACTTACATGTGCCTAATCACTGTACTGTTACTCAACTAGAAACTGGTTTCAGGCGGATAACTAGTTTAACTAATTGTATTATATCCCTATATAAACAACTGCTTTCGTGAGCTGTTAACAGCATGCATGGAGGATTTGCCGAGAGGAAATATGTCATAAACACACTATTGTGTGAATGCAGTGAATATCGTTATCATCGTCGTCATCATACTTGGCATCACTATAGTCGTCGTCATCACTATCACCATCACAATCAACATTAGCAACGCCGTCGCCATCGTCGTCCTCCTCGCCGTCAACCACCGTCAGTTCCAGATTATTACTGGTATTGTTGTTGTTATTATTACTTCCGTCATGACCGTCATTGTTGCCATTGTTTTCCTCCTCCTGTTCGTCCTTCTTATCATACACGACTTACAAAAAGACAAACTTTACCCAAAAGTTGGCATAACTAATACTTCGATGATCCCAACCCAACCGTAATCAACAAGACATGTTTAGAGTGCGGATCGTCGATGACGAATACGCTTTGAGAATACGGTCCAGTGAACCGACAGCTTGCATCAGCACTATCTGACGAGTTTCTTCGTAATAAAAATCTCCATTGTGGTCCCACGAAACTAACATACTCCAAATATGTTGCAATTTATCGTGCGAACTTCTAGTACAGACGATTCGCCTTCTATGCCAACACTTACAGCGCCAGTAAATGAGGTGGGGATTTTGTATACTATATTCTGCTAATGTAAACAAGACTTCTAACACAAGCCAAAGATGATTTTGGGACGGAACCAAACCGCACCGTTGCAAAATAACGGAGTGGACAATGTGATACATTGAGGTTGTTACTGTGGTGTAACATGCACCCTTATTTGTAAGTAGTATAGCACGACTCGTACGCACGAAAACTAAGACGCAGGTCTCAACGCCGGGGAGACCAGGGATTAGAAGCGACTATTGGAAATGTGTATATCCACTATGCTTGAAACGTCACCGAAAAGAATGTGTCTACACTACTGCCAAGTAGTCCAGTACAGGGCAGCCCTGCAAAATGATGTTTGCTTTCGCTGTCCCATCGTTTTACATACACATAATGGATGTCTTGCGATAAACAACCTCACAGGCCAAGCGTCCTTTGCGGTCACAACAGTTGCGACCATAATCCGTCTCGGTAAAAACCGAATTGCACTCGAAAATATCACTTGTGTCTGGTGGTCACTTGTGCGTATACATACAAATGCACGACTGCTTCTCAAGCACCACACTAAAGTAAGCAGACAACTCAGTGGTCATCCGGCGGTGTTAAAGCGTTTTCTGGCACCATTTAATTGTCTATCATTTTCAGTCTGCGCTGTAAAAGCTTGCAAATGTTTGGTTTTGCGTCACATCTAACATTTGAGAACCTGTACTGAGACGATAGCTGCGTCTTATCACAGCACGGCAACGAACCGTCACACTGACTTAGATAACATCTCCCATTGAGACCAGGAATTAGTTTGATTGATAAACCGGCTGTGTTTTGTGACTTGTGGGATGCAGTTCAAATGCACGAAGATGCGGATATCCACTATTTATTTCAAGGTAATTGTTAACCGTGAAGTAACTTATGTAGTCACATTGGCCCAATCACACGGGTTAGTCAAATCGCTGTGCAATCAGGATCCTAACTAACTGTGTTGCATACCAGAACTGAATCTTTTCCCTATGTTTGGTCGATCTACTATCGAAAATGTTTGATTATTTTGTGAGTTTTTTCTCAAATATTCTTGCTTACAATTTTATCTGACCACTCACTCATTCACACACGCACACACAGACAGGAATTTACACTATGGTCCTCTTGAAAATCAATTTAGCATCAACGGAAAGTACACGGTTGGTTGGACTGGGTGAAAACTGTTCACCTTACGAACTTGATGGGCAAGCGATGCAAACATTCATCAGCATTAGGTATTCTCAGGCATCGCTAAAACGGTTTGAGAATTGAAACAGTTCTTGTGGGTGTTTGTGTGCACAATACGAATGTAAGCTAGCTACCTGCCAATGTACTAGGTGGGTATTCCACCGTTTTAGCGGAGCTCTTGCTATGAACAGTTATGGATGACTGGTTGGTAAGTAAACTTATTTTTATTTGAAGTTACCGGTAAACAAGTTCGCGAGACAAACATCATTATGGTAATTACAGGACAGAGCAACTTACGTATGTATCACACTTAGCTGTTCCCGAAATAGCGGACTGGAGATAACGTACAACTTGTTGTTTTGTCAGTTGATGGTTCACAACTCGGATACTAGACTCTGATCTGGCTGACCCTGTGAAATGACTGTGTGTGTGTGTGTGTGTGTGTATCTGGGCTGGTCGTGCAGCCGTGTCCATTGTCTAGACTGACCACAGTGCGGAGGGTGGCTGATTGTATTGGGTAAATAAACATCATTCGTTTGTTTGCTCCGGACGAGATCGTGATGTTCTGTTGGAGGCAAACAATTGACATATCGTTGTGGGCCGATTACAACGTTGAAAATTTGGCAACCGGTTGGCATTAGCAGAAACTACTTACGACATGACTTTCGACCGAATTTTTATCGTTCATAAGATGTACATAGCCTATGTTATTCTCTATGTACGACGCTATACATAAACAATATAATTATCACGTGGAGTGAAACAGCATTGCTTGATCTCAAATCTACACATTACTATCAAATGGTATCCTCATACAGTAGGGGGTGATTCCACTTGAGATCACAGACTGTATGATTTTATATTACGTCACCAGGAGATGACACAGGATTAACGCGAAAATACTTAAAGGACTACTGCTCGACATGTGGGAGATATCAATGAACGATTGACCCGCGGATTTTGTACCATTTCCACATTACACAACGAGTGGATCCTGTCCACTCAATGCAGTAATTCATGTTTCGTGGTCTCCCTATAGATGGTACTAATGAGAACACATAATTGAAAGCAGAACGTTCATTTGATTAGAGCAGGAGTAGCGTGTTGTTGTCATTCACAAAGCCATAGTGATTTCCATTCAAATAAATGGAAGTTCCCATTCAATCGTTGACGTATGGTTTAAGTGAATAACCTCCTCTACAGTATCAGCTGTGAATTGTGACAAGCTAACTGTCAATGCCGTAAGATGTGGCCAAACCTGAGAAATATGCATATTGCTGACTCACGCCTTATTTTGTTGAGAGAATATTATTTCTACGCCTCGTGCGTAAATCCGTCGTAGTATCTGAAAACCTCAAAATGTCCACTTGCTGATCCCTAGTTTGATCGCCTGCATAGTGAGTAGGACTCAGACTTCTCAAAGGATGAACAAGCGAGCCATTATTTTGGTATGGTGCGTGAAAGACAGTGTATCATTTGAGGAGACAAGCATATGTACGGAAATGGAAAACCGAAATACGAACTTGCACATAAGTCCACCAATAGCATATATGTGTGTGAAGGAGTCAATGTCCGTAGGTTAGTGTGAGTTGAAAAAATAACCAGTCAATCTTGAAAAGTATCACGTTTCATTTGTAACCAGTATCCTGGTAGGTAAGTGGGTGGTTTCCCGCAAGCGCTGATAGTATGTTCTGAAGCTGCATTGAATAGGATCTTGGGGCTTTTCTTTGAAGGTTCCTTCTCCTGTTTTGTTGTCGTCGTTCTACTTATAATGCCATAATAACTCCAACTACAAATTCATTGCCAATAACTTCCACTGAAGTTTTCGCATTTGCAACAGCAAGTAACAGCCGTCGATACTGTTTTCTTTTAACTGCGTTGGCTGATGCTGTTGGTAACCTGGCCATTTGGTAGCTCAAATTGCTAACGTTGTTGTCCGACCTTTATTCTAGGTTTACCTTTACAATACAAACGTTTATAT